>OVBE01007788.1:0-18022 GCA_900406425.1 Iberis pinnata
GCGCGTGTGTCTCAATACGGGGTACAACCGTAAATGGCCAGATGGGCCAATGCCACATGATTATGGCATGTTGGAAAAGTTTTGGCCCATGTGGCATTTCCACAAACATTACCATCCCTTTATGGCATAACAAAAAATTTCTCTAATATAAATGTACGGGGTAAGTTTATTGATCACCAATTCAAAATATTTTTCATATTTTTTTTTCTAACTAAAACTTTTTAATAAAAATAAAAAATTAACTCTTAAATTGATAACCCAATTCAGAGGTGATATTTATATATAAAAAGAGATATATACAGAAATATGATTTAAACGAGTTAAAAAGGGAGTGCACTCATTAACAAGGATAGCCATGTTAGAATTCGTAACAATTATAATTATAAATTCTAATTAGGAGTTTAACTGCAGCTAAACAACTAACTGAATTAGTCTAAGGTTTATGAGCACTTCAAATGTCGTGCATGGTAGACGCGAAACAAATACTCAGTATTTTTTAATTATCTGTTATCCGCTTCGCTCTGAACGGATAATCAAATTTCCGATTCGTATTTTCTCCGTTGCTATTCGGATATCCAAAGATCTTGTTATACGTTGAAATCCGAATATTCGTCAGATATCCGATCTGCTCTTTAGTAAAAGAAAATATAGTAAAAATGTGAAATATTTAAAAAAAAATTTACAATTTAATTAACAAAAGGACAGAAATGTTGTGCAAATAACATTTTATTTTTATTTTTAAAATTAATATTATATGAATAGAAAATATATAGTATATATATATAATTTTTAACTATTTAAATATATACATATATGTGTAAAACGGAGCGGATCGGATATCCGACTTATAAAATTGTAGTGTTTGTGATTTATTTTGTTTGTGACGGATACTTAACTTTAATATTTGCTTTGCTTGTTAATTTTACGGATATCCGGATTTTTCGGATCGAATCAAAGTAAATAACGGAACGAATGGGATCTTACGAATATTTTGTCCAGCCTTATCTACAGTATCCACACGCACACAAACTGAATCGAAATAGTATGCTAATACTGACGAAATCTAATCCACACGCACATAAATATATTATTCGTCTCTATCTCTTTTCTCTTTAAAGTTTAAAGTTTTAGTTTAACTAAAATCTCCCTCTCGCTTCGTTAACTCCCATATAATCATGTTAACAATATCAACGTCACATTAATGGGCTTGACCCAATGATAAAGTGATTCTCAATCACTTTATTTCCACGTGAATTAATGTACATGTAAATCATATGTAGATGTAGTTATCATTAATTCTTTTAATTAAATAATAAATCTATTATTATATATTTATTTTATATAACATATAACTAATACGATTAACAAAACATCATGTTTATCTTATACAATATATAATATTAGCAATTGACTCATAGTCCATAGATTATAAGCAGTTCAAAATATTATAACCACCTAATATTATATGATTCTCAAACTTTGACACTATAAATTTACTAGAGTAAATACAGAAGATTTCAGGACATCCCCAACAATCTCCCACTGGTACTAGAATCATCTATTCTCATAATCCTTTTGCCTCTATATCTCGATCTCAGCATAAGACAAGGAATAGTGTCATACTTATTTAGATAGATCATGTTTATCGAACTTTTATTTATATTCTGATTAAACAAACGACTGACATTCACCTCGTTTGACCACGACCATGCATTTCTTAGTATCAAATCTTCGACAGGCCTAGAGATATTTATATCCTGTTATATAGGAGGGACAAATCCCATCTTGTTCCATCCATGTTCCTTACATACTTTTCTAATGCACGTGATCAATGCCTTTATAATCACCTTTTACAGTTATCATTTGAATAATTCAAAGCGCACCAATCCATATGTAAGAAAACATGATGAACTCAAGTCAAAGGATACACTCTATAGTTGTCATGAGAAAATCTTATGACACTCATATAACAATCTTGTAGAGTTTTCATATCGGGTCAGTATGATACTATGTTCACTAACATATATCTATGTGATTGACTTTAATAGAACATATTAACGCCTTCACGAAACTTAGTCATCTGTCACTTCACATATTAGTCACTTATAGTTATTAATGTCACATGTTAATAACCTTGACCATAGACTTTTTCTTAATTTATGTCATCTTACACTTATAGGGTTTCATGATCAAGTCACGTACTTGATGACGTATAAGAATAACATAAATTATATTGGGACAATTATTTAATAATCCAATAATCAAATAATCTATGAAACCAATTTCATTATTTTAAAACATAGAAAAATCTCCCTCAACATCAATTCACAAAAACATGTCTTCCACTAAAATCCAAAATCATATCTTTCAATAATCTAATATGACTTTCATACTTAGATTACTTACTAGATCTATTAGGAGACCATTAAAATTTCACTCCACTAGCTTTCCAAAATTTTACTTTTCTAAAAGTTGCATTACTAATAACAAATGATTTGTTATTCACTCTATTTAATCTATTGTAATTTTCCTTAAACATTTACAAAGAATTAATATCTATGTTTATCATAGAAACATAATTAAATTTACTGAAATTATGAAATTATCAAAAAATATAATGAAGTATTAATTTTATCTAGTGATGTAACTTATTGATTTGTATACATCTATATGTACAAGATCCAAAAAGTCACGGTTCATAAAAAAAAGTGTAGAAGTTCATCACTATGAAACTTCAGAATACAATTCTTATTTATACAACCCAAATGACAAAATCACAAAAATTTAAAATCTTATGACTCAAATGTTTTAGACATACATTGGTTAAAATATACATCTCATTCTCTAATGAGAGACTACGAAATATATATTATCACAGTAAAATAAAGTTTTTATTTTCTTAAACCATGCATAATACCAAGATAGATACAATAATCCTACACCTTGTGTAACAACAATTGCTCTATTTTTATGTGTATGTCTATTTTCAATCTTCTATAATTATACTATAAATGAGAGTTGCACAATTTCACAAATGTGGGTGCCACATCAAATTTTCTAACACTTATACATGGAGAACAAGATTCAAAACTATTCTTTTCAACTTCTCTAAGTATTTATTGTAACTTCTCTTCCAATGCCCAAAACCATTACATTAATGGTACTCGTCATCACCAAGAAGGAGTAACTTTCGACTTTTGAAACAACTCAAACTTTTAGAATTCTCAATCCATCTTGGCTTACCAAAATCATCCGCTTTTACCTTGTTTCTTAAATCTTTTTCATCCTTTTGTACATTTACTGCATTACGATTTTCCTTCGAGTATCTCATGCTATTTAGTCAAAGTTCATAACAAACTATTATAACTTGACAATAATGACTACAAGATAAGGTCAACAACTAACTCCTAGCTAATAAGACAATCAGTTTTGCCAAGTTATCGATATAACCAGTCATCTTTATGACATGTGGACTAACTGGATGGTCTATTGATAATTTTCACTCTTTGAGATATTGAACTGTTTATATCTATCAACTCGTGCTTGCCCTGAAACTTCTTTTCAGGCTAATTATCACGTCTACTAGCAATTCTATGTTCTCATATTTGCTTTTGCAAATCTGACTTCATGGTTACCAACATAAGACAATAAACATAAACCCTATCTTTGAAATGCCTATTACAAGCATTCTTTTTTGCATGTGGAAGATATTTCCAAGGCCTTTTTAGGAATTTTCTTCTCAAGGACATATTCAAATTTTCCTACTTGAGAACAATTCTCAAGCCGCAGTACCATTCGATAAAATCCAATCCATTAAATTTTTCCTTCTCAAGGAAAGATCGAATGGAATAAGCACTACGGGAGTTTGACACAACTATAAAAAGAATCAAGAAATTTAATATGATGTTCAAGAATTTTCGAGCATTCATAACAATTAAGAATACTTATGCTAAAATCAAAACGGTATTTCCTCAAAAATGAGTTTAGTGTTCCAAGATCCATATTTCATTAGAATCCAAGTGAGTTTTGGCTCAACCAATGAGTATCTAGCTATTTAGGTAAGCAACACCCTTGCTAATTATATCCAATATAACTCTTGGTTGTGGATGACATCTTATGTCTTATCCAACCATATGTCTCTAAGCCCAAAACCGTTTTGATAGCCTAGCCAAGTAAACCAATCTTATTACATAGGTAATTCTCTAGCTCTCAAAACGTTGCAGACCGATGTTTTGGCAAACCCGCTATACAATGAAAAAAGTTTTGATTGTTACCAATTGTCTCACTCTTAAAAATTGCAAACCGCTACTTTGGTATATCCGCCATACAACAATTTAAGTTTTGACAATATAATTGGAGAGATATCAAAATACTTGATATTAATTGAGAAACTAAATTATTATTTCATTTATATTTTATTATGAGTTATATCTAATATAAAAGAAATAAAATATATAACTTATCTAATAGGTAATAATTAAATAATAAGATTCAACAATTAAACCAACTAATATATATATATATATATATATATATATATATATGAGATAATTTCGTTATAAATCTTCAAACTATATATGATTAGAAAAAATATAATCAAATTGGATTTCCTAATTCGAATCTAATTAGAATTATACGTGGTAGAAAAAATATTTTGATTATACAAAATTATAGCCTTGTAAAATCTAATCAAATTTTAATAAAAAAATAAAATTTGGATAACATTTTCTAAAAATTAAACCAAGTTGGTTTACCATAAACCAAACATAAACATGCATCCTTTACCATTTTAAAAAGAAATCAGCATTGTTGGATATTCTCAATAATAACTAATGACTCATGCGAAATCAAAATACAAAGCAACAATTTCTTATCACCACAATAACAGAACCATGATTATCATATAATGCAAAATTATCCAACGACTGTTTTTATTGTAATTATGCATGATTTATAGCAAAGATTTCTCATACAAGCAGAATCAACGACTGGATACAAAGGCATAATTATACAAAACTGATAATTAATCTAGAACATGAGTTACGTGAACATAAACCCATTCACAATAGTTAAAAACAGTTCAAATCGACTAAACAAACAAGTCATAACTTTAACAATAAATATCAAATATATATATCAGATCTGTATATAAAATTATATCTAAATTTATATTATACATGATAGCTCTGATACCACTGTTTGAATTTGTAACAGTTTATAACTCTTTATGAATTCGAATTACGAGTTTAACTGTCAGGATTCGTGCAAATATTGTAATAAACCTAAAATATAGAGTTTGAATATACATGGATATTATGAAGCGGAACAACTAACCAAATTATTCTAAGGTTTCTAAGCACTCCAAGTGTCATGCATCTACCGATATCCACACGCACACACACGGGATCGAAACAATATGCTAGTACCGACGAGATCTAATCTTATAAATCGTCAAAACAAACTGTTAATCTCTGGTTTTGCCATTAATTTGGCTGTAACATCTTGTTCAATCTAGTGGAGATCATGGAAGTTTGTTCTTCTCCCCTGAGAGTAGATTTATCAAACTCATGGTTAACAAATCTTTTCTTTCTAGTTTATAGTTTCACATATCAATTTCAAGACAATGTAATAGAAAATGTAGTAATTGGATCAAGAAATGCAAGTAAAACTCGACAATTCGAGACAAATCAGGGAGATTGCAATTCAAGATAAAGGTAAAAGGAAACTTATATTGGTTATGTTACATATTCTTCCTTGTGAACTTGCATGTCATAGGTTCAAGACAAAGGCGTCTCGTCCTCCCTCATCACCTGCAAAAGGAAAGAATCAGTAAAGAAAGAAAGACATAAATTGGAGCCAATGCCAGGAAGATTTGAAATTGAGAAGTTTGATGGAAGATGAGATTTTGGACTTTGGAAATATAAGCTTTTGGGAGGGAGAATGGTTTATTAGTGCCCGTACATATAGCTAGTTGGCTTATTAGTTCGCGCACATATAGATCGTGTTGTTCACGATCAACATTCTTTAATTTTTGAATTTACATACCCCCACTACGAAGTCATCTCTTATAAATGCATTGACCATTACAATATTAACTATTCTATTAACGTGGATGCTTTAGACGCTAACGCAGACATTATACTGATGTCTATAAAAAATGCTATCATTTTACAAAACTAAAATAACAAATTTTAATGTCAAAACAACATTTTTACTCATTTTAATGTCAAAATGACATCGTTAATCATTTACTCATCATACAGGGTTTAATGAGTAAACAATGTCTTTTAACACTAAAATTTTTCATTTAAATTTTGTAAAACAACATCGCTTTTTATTGTTACTAATATGTTGTCCACATCAACGTCAGAGTCATCCACGTTAACTGAATAGTTAAAACTGTAATGGTTAATACATTTATAAGAGACAAATCCGTACTGGGGGTATGAAAATTTAAAACAGATAATCCAACTAACTACATGTGCAGGAACTGATAAACGATTATCCCGCTTTTGGGGTAACTAGAATTACATGGGCGGTTCTCTGTACTTCAAGAAGACCAACTAACATCATCAACAAAAGGAGGTTACTAAAGAAGTAAAAGTTGATCCAAAGAAGGAAAATAAAGATTTTCGGATCAAGAGCCTATTCAGCACAAGCCTAAGAGATTATATTCTTAAAAACAATTATGCATGAAACGATTGCTTTGGGTATGTGGAAAGCACTAGAAAGAGATTATCAAACCAAGTCTCTTCCCACGAGGATAGATCTCAAGAAAAAATTTCATGTTATAAAACGGAAGAGGATAAATCAGTGGAAAAAAATTTGGATATGTTTCTCAAGCTTATAACAGATATGCAAAGTCTAAAAATAAATGTCTCGGAAGAAGATCAAGCCATTCAATGGCTGTCAGCCCTACCACCAATGTATGATCAACTTGTTCACACATTAAAATTTGGCTTGGGAAAAGAGACCTTAACAGTGAGTGAAATCATCAGTGCAGCCTACTCTAAAGAAGCAGAGTTAAAGGAAAAAGGATTATTAAGAAAAGGAAAATCAGTCCCAGAATGTATGTAAGTAGAAACTAATGGAAAGAAAAATCAAACGACAAAAAAAAAAGAAAAATGGCAAAACTGGAAAAGAAAATTGGAAGTCAAAAGGCAATAACAAAAGCAAAAACCAAAAAGCATATAAAGACAATAAAACATGGTGCTTCATATGCAGAAAAGATGGTCGCTGGAAGAGAGAGTGTCCAAATAAGGGTAAAAGTAAAAATGCATAGTCTTTAGTAAATGTTGTAATTGAAGTGAAACAACCATTAGTTCTCACTGTTAGTCTCCAGAATTCAAAAGATGAATAGATGCTTGACTCAAGCTGCACTTTTCACATTACACCAAATAAAGATCTTCTATTTGATTTTGAATAGCTAGATGGAGGAAATGTACTCATGGGAAATAATACACAAAGTGTGGTCAACGACATTGAGAAGGTCAAGATAATAAATCTAGATGGCACAAAAGTTATCTTGACTAATGTCAGATACATGCCTAGTATGGGAAAGAATCCAATCTGTTATTTCATGTTGGAGAAATCAGGTTGCAATTACACAAGTGAAGAATTTTTGATTATGTTCTACAAAGGCAGTCAAAAAGTATTTTCAGAAAAATACAATGACGGTTTGTATTATCTCCAAGAAACAGTTAAAGGGGCAGATGTGAACATAGCAGAATAAGCTAAAAGAATGACTAAGCTTTAGCATTCTAGGCTTGGTGATATCACTCGATTTTGATGCTTTATAGTGGGTATTTATAATTTCTATTTGGTATCATTCGAGTATTTTCCACGTGTTTTTGGTATGTTTTCAGGATTTTAGGTGTTTAAGACGTTCTGGAGCAAAAATGATGCTTTTCAGAAGATTTCAAGTGCAAATGGGCAAAATGAAGATGAATGCATCGAACCCAAGTAAAAAAGATCGATCTGGGAATCATGTGAAGAGAAATCGATCGATCCAAAGCTCCAGGAGATCTAGGGAAAATCAGATCGATCGATTTTATCTTGGATTGATTAATCTTGGAAGGAAAATAACGACATATCGATCGATCCATACTTGGACGATCGATCCCTACACCCGAAGAGTTTTCCTTATTGGAAATTATAAAAAAATTCATTCGTCCTCAAGACCTATGAAGAGTTTTCCTTATTAGATTAGGTTTTTCTTATTTTTTAGATCATTATAAATAGCCTTAGGCTTAGTTTTAGGAACATAGACACAAAGATTACAATTATATTAATTACTTTGAGAGCTTATCACAGAGAGGGAGTTTTCAACCCTGTATTGGAAGAAGATTTCTGAAACTCTGTCTTTTACTTTTAAATACAATTCGATTCTTTTATATGATTTTTTTTTTAATGATGATGATTGTTGATTTCTTAGTCAGGTCTGAGTAGTCACCTTGTTAGGTTTTAGTGTTTATCCCACAGAAATCAGGATTTGATGATTAGGGTTTGACATTATAAATTTAAATTGTTAGGTTCTTAGTCTAGATTTGTTATTATTTATTGAATTAGCCTTATCACCTAATTCATGATATTAGGTTAATAAATACAAAGGGATTTGGTTCTTTGATTCTTATGAACATATCAAATATGAAATCATTGCATGATTCAATTGTTTAAATACGGCGGGAGTTTGTATTTGGCAATTTGATTATAGGGGTCTAATACTTCGGGAGGAGATTAGTCTATCTTTTTTCTTTTGAGTTGAGAACTACTTTCATTAAAAAATCTTGCATGTCAACCTGAACTTCAAACTTGATAGACTATGGAATTCCCTAACGTCTAGCGTTTTCTTTAATTGCTTAAAGTCCGTTTTAATTTACTGTCTTTTTATAATTATTTTAAATAAAAAAATCCTTCTTAATTAAATTCGTCTTAGCTAGAGACGAATGTTTAACTGAGAGTCGCACAATATGCTCTTTATGGAATTTGATCATTTACAATACTACAATGATTTGTTCTCTGTAGTGTAGATTTAGGATAAATTCTTGAACCTATCAGATTTTTGGCGCCGTTGCCGGGGAACAATTGTGCCTTTTAAGTTTTACTTAGCATATAGTCAAAGATTTTTACTTTTAAGTGTTAATCTTGTTCTTTCTGTTTGTCTTTGTTTTGCGGGTGCATGAACAGAAGATCTAACTAACAATTCATCTGAATTAGTCAACCTCACAAACGAAGAATTAGCAAGAGTAGAACATTCAAACCGGAAAGCAAGAAAAAGCGCAAGCACTTCCAACACAATGGGAGACAACATTATTATCAACAATCTAGTCTTAGCTGAAGACTAAAACGTCTATAATCCACAGCAAGGATTACAACAGTTTGTAATCAACCAACCCGGAGGAAACGACAATCAAGTGCCATTAGGACAACAAGGAAGAAAAATCAATAAGTTTTCACCAGCACAACAAGTAGGCGGTAATGGTAATCAAGACCCACCCGAACATGTCAGAAATCGCCCACTACATCAAAACAAGGTACTAGTTGGAGACCTCAACAACCCTGAAGCTTTCCTCGTCAATATAAATGATCTACACCCTCGCCAACCTCAAAGACAAGACTACCAGTTCCCGTTTCAGCTCATCTAGTTGCTTAGGAAAAATCAATTCCATGGTTTGCCGACCGAAAATCCTATGGATCATATAGACAGCTTTGAGGATATATGCAGCACCATTAAGCTCAATGGAGTCGCTATAGGCTTCATGCATTGTAAGCTCTTTAATCACTCTCTTGCTTATTGAGCTCTTAGATGGTTAAAGACGCTGCATGCTAACTTTATAGAGACTTAGGATGAGTGCAAATCCAAGTTTTTAAGACACTTTTATACCTCTACAAGGACCAACAATGTAAGAAATAAGATTTCTCAATTTCAACAAGGTCTTGTAGAATCGTTTATGAAGCATGGGACATGTATAAGGAGTACCTTCGGAACTGCCCTCATCATGGTTTCTCTGAGCTAAGTGTTCTTAATACCTTATAGAGTGATATAGAACAACAGTATCAACTTTCTCTTGATACTGCTAGTAATGGTTAATTCATGACAAAGATGGTGAATGAAGCTTACCAGCTGATTGACAATCTAGCTCAGAGAAATAGCAATCACTGCCCCGACTATGATCGAAGAGTAAGATCATCTAGTTCAGAATCTTCTGATCTTACTGAGATGAAAGGACTTCTCACTCAACTTCTCAATAAGCAAAGTGAGAAACATGCCAGTTTCGCTGAAGATGTGGAGAAGATAGAGGTTGATTCTTTTGCTATTAAAGAAACTAAGAATGTAGAGGAAGTGAGATTTATTAATAGCCAGGGACAGAGAGTGTACAATCAAGGCTTCAACAAAGGTAATCTCTCTTGGAGAAGTACTAATGTGGCTAATCCACAATACCAGGTGTATCCAAATCAATCGCAGAGCTTTTTGCAGAAACCCGGACAAGCATTCGGTCAGAACTTTTAAAGGCATATCATTCAGTCTATGGGGTTCCAATCCTAAGTCCATTAGTTCATCTAAGTTAGTAATCAAATAGAAAAAGAACCTGAACTCACACTAGGCTAGTAATCATCACAGATTCTTGTCATTATTCCTTCGATTCGACCAGACTCTTATTAAAAACCAAAAATTTGAAAATTGTTACCCAAAGACAACACATAAAAACAGAGTTAGTATCATTACACCATCCCTAGACTTACTTTACACTTTTCCAGTGTGAAAATAAATCCGAGAGAAGAAAAAGAGTAATCTGAATCAATAGATGAGACTGAAATAGATGAAAATAAACATAAAATACATGAGTTCAAATGAAGAAGAATTAATAATGGTGAATTGCCTTGAATATGAAATATGTTCCGAACTCCTATGCCTTATCTGCTATGCCTGCAAAAAGAACAAACATTCAAGAGAGGTGTTAGAGTTCTTTTGATTTGAAACACATAATAGAATTGTTTTAGAATGATAGAGCAATGTTAACTGAAGCGTGTAACAAGAATCAATTGTAAGAGAAGCCATTAAGAGCATAATGATCGAGCAATACTAATGAACAATTAGCAAGAATCATACATGAAAGGCACTATTTAAACCAGTTCTAAAAAATCAATCCAATATCACATCATCAAGTTGGTAAGTAAAGAGAAATGATCAAGCATTACTAATTACAATTAGCAGGAATCAATACATACTTAATGAGAATAAACCAACTGATCATAGTTCTAAAAACAACTCAAATGAAAACATCAAGAAAAGTGGTTAATTGTGAGAAATGATATTAGCAATACTAATAGACATTAGCACAAAAAAAAAGAGAGAAACCATTAAAATAGCCAACAATCAAGTGAGATGATTAGGAAGAAAAATAGATAAGAGATAAGCCGAAGTGTCTTGAAGATCCTTCACTAGTAATATCCTAAATCACAGAGAACTCAAAACTAAAAATAAATAGGTTAGTACTAAATGAAAAACTGACTCAAAATTTGAAAAACAACTAATCTAAAACACCAAATAGTGGGTTTCCTCCCACTCAGCGCTTGTTTAACGTCAATAGCTTGACCAACTTACCTTCTAAGTTGGGATTGAATCAACATCAAGAGATGCTCCAGAACAAGCTCCAAAATCAGACATCTTCATCTTCAGAACCTTACTCATCACATCCTTTGTAACATTTGTTCCTTTCTCCTTAAACTCTGGGGCAAAGAATTCTCTAAACGTTTATGAAGAACCCTTAATTTTCACCTTATACTCAATCATATTTCTATATACTTCCTGAGGAATCAAAGTCACTTGAGAGTTTCTCTTGGTCATCTTCGGTTTCACCTTATCTTTGTCCTTGGCCTTTGGGATTTTACTCCCTATTGAGATTTGAGCTTCTTTATGCAAGACATCATCAATTTAACCCTTAAGATTAGGTTCAATATGAGGTTTATGCTTCATCTCGTCTTCTTTCACCATGGTGAGTATGGATATATCTTTTAGAGGAACCACTGGATAGAAAACCATTTTCTTTACCCTTGTTAGGCATAATCGCTCTTTAGGAAGATCAACGACAGCTCCTATAGTTGCAAGAAATGTCTCCCTAGAACAAAGGGTTCATCTGAATTCTCATTCATATCCAAGACATGAAAATAACAGGAACTAGACAATTCTCAACTTGTACCAAAAGATCAGAGATAAAACCACTCGAAGATACAGTAGAATCATTAGAAACCCAAAACCCATAGAAACCCAAAACCCCAAAATAAAAACCAAAAACCCCAAAATATAAACCGAAAACTCCAGAATATAAGCCAAAAAACCCCAAAATATGAATCCTAAATCCCAAAATATAAACCATAAAACCCAAAATCCAAAAATACCCTTAACCCAAAACATGAACCCAAAACATGAAATATAAACCCTAAACCCCAATATATAAATCAAAACCCAAAAATATAAACCCAAAATACCAAAATATAAACCCTAAATCCAAAATATAAATCCTAAATCATAAATATAGACCCCAAAAATAAGTAATAAAAAATAAAATTAGTCCCAAAATTGGGATTAGCCAAAGCGAGTGAGAGAGTATTGACTATGAAGGTAAAATGGAATTAAAAAAGAGTAACAGAGAATTTATAGCTTTGGTGACAAAAATAAATAATTACAGGATATATAATGTATATCCAATGATTTTTTTTTTAACATACAAGATGATGCTCTGCACAATGCAGGAATATGTTATAAAATATAATTTAAGAATCATCGTAGTGTGATTTAATTTTACATATCAATATATAAATTTTTATATGATGATTATAAAATTTGTTGACAAATATACATAGGTAATTATCGAAAACATGTGATATAGAAAAATCTATATTTTTATAATATAAAACATAAAAAATATATTATTATTGATTTTGTATACTAGAAAATTTAAAATATATATTATATAGGTAACTAAAAATAGGAAAAATTATGGTCAATGCCATAAAATCATGAAAAATGCCATATGTCACTTCTTGGGTTTTTACTTCCATTACCCCATCTTTTTGCTTTTTGTTTTTTTTTTGTTGTAGATTTAGAAAGAAAAAATTGAATTCTATTGATTGAAGTAATCAACATCGGATATTGTATAGAACATACTTCATATTTTCACTTAGAGATAGTTTTTGTATATTTTTAAACCAAAGTCCCATGTTTTTCCACTAACAGAAGAAGTGTTTTGTCCACCAGATTCTTGTCCATCATGATAGACAACCATCCCTTGTGTAGTTTCTCCTAGTCTAATAACATAATCTCGAACCTCATGCGACTATGGTCCATCAATCAAATTAGACAAATATATCAATTTCGATACTGCCATCAAACATATGTCCACACGATACATATATGTCCATTACGTCCTTCGTGACCAGACACATACGGTGGTACTTATTCAGCATTTTCATGATTTTTACACTGTGACCTTTACCTTTTCTCTTTTGAATTTATTATAAAAAATCAAATTTTTTGTTTGAAGTAACTGATGTGGCAATATCTTGGGTGGACAAAAAAATGCTCCGTCAACGGAAAATGTCCACCAATCGGATGTCCACCTATCAAAACAAAATACTGAGTCTCTCCACGAGAAATCGAATGCCGAAAAGAGGAGAGAAGACTTGGGTCAGACCTGATGGACGAGATTAGCCAAAGAATTTCTACGAGAAGAGATCCTAATGTTGTCCACGAGGCCGGTGATTATGTCCGCAAGAAAAATGGTGAAGAAACAACGACGACCAAGCAAGTCGGCGAGCAGTCAATCTACCGGACACCTGAATCATTGGAATTGGTCGACGAAATCGAAGACCACACTGTAATGATTCCAAATCATGTCCATCATACTCTTATAGATTCGTCTACATATGCACCAGAGAAGGATCCAAATATTGTCCACGAAACTCGCAAAGATTCATCCACTGAAGCACCAGGGATAGATCCTAATCATGTCCACTTGACTCTAACATAATCGTCCACAAAAGCAACATAATCAGATCTGAAACATGTCCACCATACTCGCAAAGATTTGTCCACAAAAGCACTAGGGACATATCCAACTCTTGTCCATGAGACTCACACAGATTAATGGTGCATTTATTCGCAGCTTCTTCATTCAATTAACATTTTCTTTAAAAAACATAAAATCATCTTTATGGGTAATTAATGTTCCTTGAGTCACAATAAAACTCCCACCAAACAAATAGCCATAAAAATAGGGGCAGATATGACTTGTGCACACTACCAGAAACAGTACATTTATGATAAAACACACAAACATTTGCTATTAAGGCATATCGTGTAAGATTTGTTGCCAATATGACGGAAACAATAATAATCACCTAAAAATATGTGTTATATTGGTTTATTATTTAAAATAAATAATAGTTAATAATATAAATTTGATAAACATATTTGAAATTTAAAATCTATTGGTTTATATTATTTCAAATACTAACGACATTTAAATTTTACTAGCTTATGTATTATATTTATTTTATGCTATATTTTTATAAAAGAAACTAAAAATAAATTTTGTGAATTAAAAACGGATTTCTTAATTTAAATGAAAAAATATTTGAGAAGATTTTGGTAAAAAATTTTAAATGATTATATGTGAATATTTAAATTACTAAAGTGACTTTTGTTTAATTTTTTAAAATGATAGAATATATAAAATTTTTAAATATAATATATTGAACTTGTTTTTTTAAGAGTCTTAATGAGTGTTTTTATTTATCAAAGTAAATGTATTTTTTTAATTGTCTTCCCTTTTAATATATAGGAGATGTTGTGATGTATTAGCAATTTCATAGACAGAAGCCGATGTAGGGGTACTATATATAAACAAAAATAATAATAACAATAAGTTTTGTGAGTTTTAGTTTGAACTTAAGTATAAATAGTCGATATAAAGTGAGAATTTCTCGTATAAGCTAATAATGTTTTTGTGAAAAGAACCGAAAGCTAAAATATACCTTTTCGTTGGTAGCAAAATAATAAATTTCTAAAAACCTTCAAAATTAGGCATGGAAATTTTTAAATTTTGTAAAAGTGTAAGTCGTAATCTAAAAATTAAAAAGTTACTACCATTAGCCATATATAGTTATAGGTTATAATATATACATATATAACAAATTCCATTACAAACCATCTAGAATAAGAAAAATTAGTAGAAAATAATTGCATTTGTTTCCATGGCAATGAAGTTTAAATTTTTGACTTCTCAATTGTAAGATACTACCATAAACCAAATTATATGCATTCAACATTGACTTAATATACTTGCTATATACTTTTAGAATATGTCTAACACTAATTTCATAGTAACAAATTTACATTTCTTTCCACAACTATAAAATGGGAACCAATGTTGCATTTTAACTTTCATCTAACCAACCCTCAAAATATATTTTACATATACAACCACTATGGTTTCATCCAATAAACTTCATTTCATATTAATGTTTATGATCTCTTCTACTCTTATTCTTTCTGCTTTAGCTTCAAATGTTACAACTGATGTAGCTGAAGAGCCAATACCCAAATCCGACGGTTTTTTACCGTTGGCGAAAAAGCATGTTATAATTCGAAACACCTTATTCGATATTCAAACTCTAAATGTACATTGCAAATCTTCAGAGAGTGATCTTGGGTTGATCCATATCCTTCATGGTGGTTCTTGGGAATTTAGCTTTAAAGTTAACTTTAAAAAAACTACGAGATTTAGTTGCCATTTTACATGGTATGGAGGTGGATCTCACTATTTTGATATATTTAAAGTATCAAGAGATGATAATCCATTGGGAAAATTTCCGGTATGTAAAGAATGTATTTGGGATGTGGATAATAAGTATTTAAGTTCTGCACCAATGTGTCGTATTAATCGCGATGGATCAGAACCTTATTGTTTCAATTGGGATGCATGAGAATGTTAAAGAGGATTACAAAAAAGATAAAAAGGAAAGAAAAGTAAGATTGTTGTTAGTTATTATTGTATTTTATCTAATAAAGTTGTTACCAATATAAGAAATTTTATAAAATTTAGAAGTAATGTTTAATTAAGTGCTTTTTAATAAACAAACTAAGTTTATGACTATACTTGCCAACTGTTTGTGATGGTTTGTTCCAAGATTATGAAGCTAATTTAGAGCTCCAAATCATGGGCTAGGTGGAAGTATAAATTCACTCTGGTCGGGTCTCCAGAGAATTGCTCGGTTCACTCTTTGTCATTGGGACGAGAAGACAAACATCCCGGTGCATTTGCTGAAAAACGTCCACTCTACCAAGAATAAGAAATAGAAACACCAACCGATTCTCCGATTGTGAACCAGGGTGCTCCTATCGTGAACTAGGATCCTTTAGTCGTAAACCAGGATTCCGTAGCCAAGCTGGACGCTAGTGGCGTCCGCCTAGAAGCAGAATGAATCAAGCGACGCGCTCATCGCTCGGTTCAACAGTCACGAGGAGTATCTGACGACTCGACTCGTGACATTGCCGAAATTCAAGTCATAAATAGAGGTGCGCCTTGGAGCTCTGACGAACCCATCGGGGAGAAGAGAGCTGATTGTCTTGATCCCCGAGAACGCATGAGTTGTTGGTATCAGAGGCGGGAGCTCTCTAGATGCGAATAGGAGACCTAACGACCCCTAAGTCCAACCGGAGAGCTAATGAGCTCCTGGGCGCGACCTAGAGAGCCGAAGCCATTCAGCTTTCTTAGCAGAGAGGCGAGAGCTCTCTGGATGCAAATAGGAGAGCTGACGATCCTTTGGGTCCAAACCGGAGAACTGAGGAGCTCCTGGGCGCGAACAGGAGAGCTGAAGGCATCCTGCTCTCTAAGTAGAAAAGCGAGAGCTCTCTGGATGCGATACGAAGAGTTGACGATCCACTAGGTGATAAACGGAGAGCTGAGGATCTCTTGGATGCACACCAGAAAGATGGGAGTCTCCTCAGGGAAAACCAGATAGCTGAAGATCTACAGATTATTCAGTAGAGAGCCGACGACACCCTGGGTGAGAATCGGAGAGCTGATGATCCTCTGAATTCCGAGCAGAGGGTTGAGGGTGTCTCAAGTTCCCAGTGGAGAGCTCAAAACCAGGGAAACCTCCAAGGTGGAGGTAGCCGTCAGGCACCTGAGAACCATCGACGCAGGAATCACCTGAGAACTCTTGGAGACGCTGGAGAGCTGCACACTCCAAGCATCATGCAGAGAGACAAAGACGAAGTAAAAACCAGAAGGAGCTCGCATGACCAAAGAGATCGCCATTATGATGCGCTCATGAGATCTATTGATAAGGTGAATGAGAAGCTCCTCGAAGTGGCGTCAAAGGTTCACTAGGTCGCTAGCGTGGTCCTGAGATTGATTGTGTGATCGCGGAAATAGAGAGGACTCCTTTCACAGCACGCATTGCCGAGGCACAGATAAGGGACACCGGTAAGTTAAGGATCCCTCTACGAAGGAATCTTATACCCAAAGGCACCCATGACAACCTTTAGGATTGTGGTGACTAGATCACCTTTCAAAGAAAAAGAGAAAGATGCAAGATAATCCAGACTCTTCGTTGAAAACCTGACAGGATTCTCTCTTGAGTGGTTTTTCCATCTCGAGGGAGGTTTGTTTGACAACTTCACACAACTGTTGACGACATTTCTGAATCATTATTCCATCATTATGGATAAAGGAACTTCGAACGCTGACTTGTGAACTTTAAGTCAAGGCCCAACTGAATCGCTCATGATTTTCATCGAACGTTTCAAGAGTGTTAAGGCAAAGGTAGCAGGCGTAAGCGAGTAGACAACACTAGCTGCACTCAAAGATGGACTCTCGCACGAGTCACCATTCCGCTTTGAACTTTTAGATGATTTGGTTAAAAATATGCATATTGTTAAAAAATAAAATAGTTCATTGTTTAGAACATCTAGTTTATATAAAATCGATGACAAATATATATATATATATATATA
>OVBE01007789.1:0-18022 GCA_900406425.1 Iberis pinnata
CCGTGATCTGTTCTCTGCAGCATTAGTTTTAGGATTAAATTCTAAGCCTATCAAAAGGTTGAAGCCAAAGCTGCTCAGGACAAAGCCCCAATAGAGCTTGGCGATCTGCAGGCAGCCTAAATCAAGCCAGTGCTGAATTTTTCAAGCTAAAGGAAGCCTACCTTGCTCTCGAGAAGCTTCATGAAAATAAGATGAAGAGACTTTTCCTTTCTCGAGCTTCATATGTCGTGCTGGCGCGGCGAGAGGCTCAGGTCGAATGTGAAATGAAGCTCGAGAAAGTTTGGCGTCATGTCAAAGATCAGGAGAAAGTTGATCCCATCATCCATCTCCATGCCTAGGCTCAAGGGACTCTGAACTACGTTTGAGATCTAGTGGCCGAGGGCGGGGTGGTACCTGCAGAAATTATGTCAAAGCTTGAAGCCGACTTTGCTGAGTACAATGCTCAGTTTGATAAGTTCGATATAACCGACGTATCGACATAAGACTTTCGCTTTAGACCTGAGTTTGACGAGCATGGTTCAAACCTAATTTGATCCGCTTAGAGGAGCTCTGGCAGTGCTGCTGAGGCTGAGTCTGCTATTCCGGCGATGCCAAGGGTGTAGTTTTTGTCCTTTGGAATAGCTTTAACTGTTTTCTTAGGGTTGGGATCTGCTTCCACCGTTTTCTTAGGGTTAGGATCTACTCTATTTGTCGGCTAGGTTTTTTGTTGCATATTTGTCCGCTGTTTGGACCGTTTTCAACTTGTCGGAGGTTTTTTTCGTGTTGTGCTTAGTCAATCGAGAGTTTGCCAGTTCGTCTCTCTTTTGCCAAAACAATGTAATTTCCGTGTTACTTTCGATAATGAAAAGCAAATCCTCAATTCGGCAGATTATTTTGTTTAGTATTATATCCTCCTCTTTTATTATTTTTTCAGAGATAAAACATTGTTGTTGGCCTGGTGCAGCGTTATTATTTCAGTTGAAAAAGTTGTAAGTCCGTTTGTATACTATCTTTGGGTAATATGACATTGTTACTTAGCCCAATTTATCTTTTGGACGAGATGCAAATCCAGAGTCTGACCTCTTTGTACTTTTTATTGATCAATACATAAGGTGTAGCTTGGCCCTTTCTTTTTATTTTTGATGAAATGGATGTTTCTCTAGCTTATGTGTACACTAAAAATCCATCCGACCTAATGCCAAGAAGAAACGACCTGTAGATCGTCCTTCTCAACAAATGATCTGTTGACGAGAGACTTTAGTCTCGTCCTATACTCTCTGTAAGAGTACGCGAGTCGGAACTCAGCTTTTATGGTAAGACTTATGCTCGAACGGGGTTACTTTGACCACGTCTAATACTCATCTTTAGGAGTACGCGAGTTGGAACTCGGCATAGTGAGACTTAAGCTCGAACGGGGTTACTTTGACCACCTCCAATATTCATCTTTAGGAGTACGCATGATGTAGCTCGACATTTTAATGGTCTATGTAGCCATGACGAGATGAATTTGGTCTCACCGACATTCCTATTCGGTGCGGGATATGTGCGAGTCGTGGCTTGGATTTTTTTGTTTTTGTTTTGGGAGTTAAAAAGCGGGAAAGGTGTTGAGGACTTTAGGACTGAAAAGACAACATACAAACGAAGGTGCGTGAGTACCTTTCAAAACGCTTAAGGAGTTCGACAAGCATCAAGTGTACATTCGCAAAAACGCATTGGGCATGTAAGTTACTTAAAATGTTTACCAAGTTTAATTCATGTCTCAATCTCTACCTCGTCACCTATTTCAAACGATTTACAATGTGCTAAAATCGATTCTATAGAAATCGTTTTCGTTTATGAAAGATCTAACCAAATCTTTACAAAAATAACGTTGAAACCAATAAGAGAGTTTAGAGATGAAGATCAAAAAGGATAAGGGATGAAACCAATTTTTGAAAATACTTAGAGCTTGTTGAAAGTCCTTGTGAGAGCAAATGCTTCTAGTGAAAATGCCTTAGAGAAAAACGTTTTTAGAGAAAATGGTGTGCAAGTTTCGGAGGTTGTGAAGTAATGGAGAAAAAGAGTAAGAGGTACTCCCTTATTTTACAAGCATGGTGCGATTTGGAGGGGTGGTGGTGAAGTGTGGTGAGTGGATGTTTGTGGTAGAGGAGTAAAGAGGGTGTATGTGGAGGAAGAGTAAAGAGGGGGCTTTGGTGTGATGGGGGTGTTGGTGTGTAACGAAATCTTGGAAAGCTTGAGGTGATCTTTTGTCCATGGGGTAAAGGAAGATTAGTGGGCAAGTGGGTGAAGCTTGTGAGAAGCTCGGCTCAATTTCAATCATGCTCAAAATGGCTCGAATGGACTTGCTTGGCTTGAAGGTCCCTTTTGCTCGGCTCGATTAAAAATTCAAAGAATGGCTCGGTTACGGTCCGAGCATGTGGATCGATCACGGGTTGACGGTGTGGCTCGATCATGTTTTAAAAACGGATCGATCCAAGCGAAGTGGCACAATCATGGGCTTGACCATATCGAGCATGGCTCGATCTAATTGTTGAAAACGGATTAATCCAAACAACTTGGCTCGATCATTGTGTTTGTTGTAACTTGAGCACTTATCGGGCCATTGAGGTTTGCTTGATCTCGGGTTGAAAGTGGATCGATAACCGAACGAAGGTGGATCGATCATGACTCGATGGACCCTTTTTGCTCGGCTCGATCTAATTGTTGAAAACGGATCAATATAAATGATGTGGATCGATCCAATGTTGTTGCGGCTCGAGCACTTATCGAGCACGGCTCGATCATGCCAAAAAATGGCTCGATGGGACCTTCTGATTTGGGTCGAGAAATTAATTAAAAACTTCGATCTGGTCCAAATCCCATTTTTCTTCTCATTGAAAAATTACAGAAATGTATTCCATAAGTACCTAAGAAACTATATTACATTAAATCAAGTATTGAAATTAAAAAAAGCATTGAAATTTAGATATATGCAGAGATAAACATGGGACTTCCTCCCAAGTGAGCTTGTTTTAAGTCACTAATCTTGACTTCATGCTTTTAGGATTAATGACCCTGAGATGGCTATCCAAAGAGAACCAGGTATTTTCTGAGAAAGCTCTTTTTTCACCGTTCTGATCAACCTTATAGTTCGGCTTCAGTTTTTATCAACTTCCACAGCAAGTATAATGTCTTCACCATATAGTATTTCCTTGATCATGAAGTTCTTGGAAGATAGTGGATCCATATTTCCTAGATAATACCTGAACCTTTTGTTAAGTAAAAACACTTGGTCTCCATTTTTGATTTCCAAGCTTCGGGCATGAGGTTACAAATATTTTTCAGAAATAGGAGTGTCCGAAGGTGGTTTCTGAGGTGGTACACATTCAGGTTGAGGTTTGAACTCAAGACTTCCTTTTCCTGGATCCTTCAGATTGTTTTCAACTTTTGACATTACCAATGTTCTGATTTCCTTTAAGTCCACAAAAATTCCCTTATGTGGTTCCTTAATAAGCTTGAAAGCTTCATCGTGCATTGCATACTGTGTTGGATCCTTTCCCAATCCATCTTTAACTGCTTCGCTATTTGAGTACCCATTCTTTGGATTGTCTTCATTCAGTTCCTTGATAGAGAATAACTGACCTTGGATAGTGAGCTTCTTAGTTTTGCTCCAGATGTTGAAAATCATTTTAGGACCTCTTCCCACGTTCAGCTTGATGTGACCTTTCTTTACATTTATTACAACTCCAACTGTGGCTAACAATGGTCTTCCAAAGATCAATGGGTCCTTCGGTTCTTCATCCATCTCCAATACCACAAAGTATGTGACTATTGTTGCATCTTTAATCTTGATAGGTAAGTTTTCCACGATGTCGATAGGAAGCCTAATTGATATGTCTCCCAACAACAAAGTTATGTTGGAAGCCTTGAACTTGTCGAATCCCAGCTTATTGGAAGTGGACAGAGGCATTAAGTTGATAGATGCTCACAGAGGTATTCGTCAAAGGTTAGGGGTCCTACTGAGAAAGGTAGGGTGAATGAACCAGGATCCTCTTGCTTTGTTGTTATCAAAGCATTGCACTCGTCTAATGGTTCCAACACTTCCTGAGTTATCTCTTCCTTCATAGGTTTCTCAAAGACATCTGGATATTTCGCCATGATCTCTTTCTTGAATCGCGATCGAAATGGCAGTCTTGGGACATAGGGTGGTGGATCTTAAGGTATTGCAATCTCCTTCGAAATAGGTCACTTATCAATAGACTTGTTAACAGGAACATATTTTTCAAACTCCATAGGTGCAACTACGTTTGAATACAAATCCCCCCCCCAACTTGAAATACACTGTCCTCAGTGCAAATAGTAGGGTAAGTTAGAGTAGGAATGTCAGTGGTTTACCCGAGATAGATGGCATTGGCATTAGCATATTCCTTCGGGTTTTGCACAGAATTTCCCGGAAGTTGATCATTCGTAGAAGCATAAGTGGATGATGTCTTGCCTTCTAGAGTAGTGACCCTAGAGTTGAGAGTGTCGAGCTTTGCATAGATGGCACCGAATGAAGTGTCCATCTTGTGTTAAATTTCACCAAATTTATGCGATGTCTCCATTGCATAAGTGGCTTGACCTTGAAGAAGTTGTTGTAACATAACTTCAATGTTGAAAGGTTGAGCAGGAGGTTGGTTAGATGAGAAACTAGGAGGTGCACCAGTAGGTTGTTGTTGTGGTTGTTGAAAACCATTTTGTTGCTGCTGCTTTGGGAAGAAACTTCTGTTCTGGTTGTAGTTGCTGAAAGGTTGAGAGTTCTTTTGTTGTTGTTGTGGGTACACTTGGTCTTGTGGGTTAGCAACATTGTTGCTTCTGTAAGAAAGACCAGGTTGTTGGAGTAGTTCAAATACCCTTTGTTGTAAGCACCTTGGTTATGCACATAGCGCACATTTCCTCTTTCTAGTTAACCTCTCCTGCTTGAATTTTAAGTTGTTCTTCATCAGTGATGAAATGGACTTGATGTTGTTGACCCAAGAGTAACCTGTCCAACTTCTCAGTTAGTGCTTTGATCTCCTTTTTTGTGCTATCATCAGAAGTAGAACCACCTCGAGGTGTTCTGTCATAGTCTTCACTGTAAATCTGATAGTAGGATTTTGGAGTCCTAAAGGGTATCAATTACCCATCGTTGTAGTATAGATGGGTTGTCAATCAAAATGGTAATGTACTAAACAATATGGAATGAGATGGATGCTTTAAAGTCAAGCTAGGTATTAAAATGGGTGGTTTTGCTAAAAGATCCTAAGTGCAATGAACATAAAACGCATAAACATAAAAAGAAGCATAACAGACTAAGATGTAAAAACATAGTAAAAGGAAAAAGGGTGAAAGATGTAAGCAATGTGAAGCAGTTCCTGAGGACAAAAGGTAATTGACTAAGGATCCATCCTGAACCACCTAAGTACCTAACATACCTCATACAATGAGCTAACCCCTAGACAGTAGAAACATAAGCAACCAATTCCATTCCCTTGGCAATCAATTTCAAGCAAAGCAATCACAGACTCAACTCTCGTCATAGATAGTAACTACTAAGCAAACATGAACAACTTTCTACTATAGTCAATAAGCTTCCCAAACAACTAATTCCTTAGAAGGGGAAAATGAATCTCTGAAATCACCTAGTTTCGGACACCTTAAATGACTCACCTCTCAGTGTTGAAGGGCCTAAAGGCGGGTTTTCAGTCCCTTTAGGGTAGAAATACAATCAACATTACGAGCAGGTGAAACAAAAGGGATCTAAAGACAAACAACTTAGGTACTAAGGTGAACCCAGAACATCAACCCTAGTCTACCCNCAGAACATCAATCGTAGTCTACCCCATCCTCAGGAACTTAGTGGACTACTCACTACTCATGGGAGTAGAAGCAGAGAAAACATAAAGCATAACCTTAAAGCTAAACATGTAGATCTAAGAACAGCAATGAAACAGTAAAATAGAGATGAAGAACAAACTTAAAACAGGAGATTAGAAAATTAAAACGAAAATAGCAAGCACCAACTAAACAATAACCTAAACCTAAGCAAGAAAGTAAAGGAAAAACATTAGATTAACTTAAACCTTGAAAGAAATATGGTTTTTACACCAAGAACATGAATAACAACAAAGAAGAATAAAAACCTAAGACTAAAACCTAAAAAGGAAAGAAAACTAAGCTTGTTGCAAATGTATGCGAATTACGGCTTTTATAGTGTTCAGAGAAAATCCCTAATTCGCACTAAAGACAAAAAGCTAATCATTGTCTTGGATCTTGGGCCTTGATTCAGGTGCTATCCGGATTCGAATTGGTCGGGTCGGAGCTTGGGCTTGTGCATGATCGATCCGAAATGTTGAGAGCTTGGACGTAAGGGTTGAGATCGATCCGTCCTGAGATGCGTCTGAGAGTGGGATCGATCCATGCATAGAGTACCTGAGATCGATCCAGAAAAGTGTGGAGATCGATCCATGCTGAGAAGGGATCAATCTGAGATCAATCTGAAGTGTTGCTGGATCGATCTGGATAGAGTGCGGGATCGATCCAGAAGCTTGGTGTCGGGATCGATCTGGACTTTATGCAGGGGTGACTAAGGAAAGGTTTTCAGAGTCATCAAAATCGATCATGAATATTCAGAGTGATCAAAATCCCATCAGACTAGGAAAGGTTTTCAACTAGCTCCCATCCTTCATCCACACTTTTGTTGAGGAAGTTCCCATTTCTGGCTGTATCAAGCAACATCCAAATCTTTTACAAAGCACCCGATAGAGGATGTTGAGGAGTGACGCTTTGCTGAATCCGTGATGGGGGAAATGCATTGTATAGTTCTTGAAGCGCTCCCATGCTTCAGAGAAGGTTTCAGCTTTCTTTTGCGCGAAACCCGAGATATCATTCCTCAGTTTGGCTGTTCTAGAAGTAGATAAAAACTTTTCAAGGAATGCTCTCTTACAGGTATCCCAGGTGGTGATGAAGTTCCTGGGAAGCGACTTCTCCCATTGGTGTGCCTTCTCCGCCAAAGAGAAAGGGAAGAGGCGTATTTTGAAAGCATCCTCAATCACACCATTTATCTTCGTGAGGCTGCAGAAGCGATCAAACTCGTCGAGGTGATCGAGTGGATCCTCCATAGGTAGACCATGGAACTTGTTCCCTTTCACCATTGCGATCACACTATGCTTGATCTCGAAGATGTTATTTTGAACTGCAGGTGGATTGATTCCATGTCTAACGGTGTGAGTGTTGGGGTTGTCACCAGCACCTATAGTGTGCTGGTTATCTCGTTCAGCATTCTCTTCCATTTGTAAGTCCAAGCGTCTTAGGTGTTCCGCACGCTCTTGTTCACGTCTTGCCCGAGAGTATTCCCGTTCAAGAGCTCTGACATCTTCAGCGAGAGGAATCAAGTCTGTTGGTCCTCTGCTTCTCAGGTTCATACACTGCTAAGCAGGTACCTGAAAAGATTCAAACAAAGGTAAACATATAAGTACGGTAGTAAAAGAAGCTTGATCTCAAAAGATTCAAAATCCAAAATGTAATAAACAACACCCAATCGGCAACGGTGCCAAATTGGTAGTAGGATTTTTCGCTATCAATCCCTTACACCACTATCATGATCATTGTAGTATATAAGGTTATCAATCCAAATGTGTGTGTAATAGCAGACAAGATGCAATGGATACTAATGATTCAAGCAAGTATGAAAATTGGGTTTTTCTAACAGGTCCAAGGTGAAAAGAGAATGCAAGGGACTAAAGATGCATAAACAGAAACAAAATTCATAAGAAGCTAAAAAGGGAAAAAGTAGATAAGGTAAAGATGAAATCAAGTGTAAAGCAATTCCTGAGGACAAAGGGTAATCGACCAGAGTTCCATCCCGATCTACCTAAGCACCTAACATACCTCAAACAATGAGCTATCCATAGACAGTAGATTCATATGCAACCAAGTCCAATCCCTTGATAAATGGAATCAACCTAAGAAATCGCCAGACCTAACTCCCGTTAACGGTACACTACCTACAAGGCATGAAGAACCAACCTACTAAAGCCAAAAAGCCCCATAGTCATCTAACCCCTTAGGTTGAGATGCATATCCTAAGCATCTAAGGACTACGTAAGGATGAGAAAATCATTCAAATCACCAAGATCAGGCATTCCATTGACGCTTTTCAGGCGCTGGAATCCTCAAGATCAGATTTCATTAGCGTGAAAGAGATTAGCATTAAGCACAAAAGGGATCTATTTGAAAACAAGCTTAAGTTCTAGGGTAAGATCAGGACATCAACCCTAGTTTACCCCATCCTCATGAACTTAAGGAAACTACTCACTACTCATGGGTATGAAAACATAAATCATACTTCGAAGCTAAACATGATGATCATATGTTAAACTATGAAGAATAGCAAGAACTCAAACCCATAAAATAAGAACAGCAATGAAACAGTAACAAACGCAGAAAATGATCAAAGCATAAAACAAAAGATTAAGATGAAAAACAGAAGATCAACATGCACCAGATAGACAACAACCTAAAACTAAGCATAAAAGTGAAAGAACACCAAAAACAACAAAGTTAAAAGAAACCTAAGACAAAAACCTAAAATGGAAACAAAAATAGAACTTTCTAAAAAGAAGGCGCTTTAGGGCTTATATAGTGTTCAGAGAAAATCCCTAAAGCGCACAAAAGACAAAGCTAATCATTGGCTTGGGTCTTGGGTCAGGTCCATTCCAGATTCGAGTTGGTCGGGTTGGAGCATATTTGGCTTGGCTTGGTATAATCCTTTGGTTGTTTCTGTTTATATTTTTCAGGTGGCATGCAAAGAGATTTTTGCATCCTAATGTGTCTCAGCTTATGAGTCTATTTTTATATGGGATGAGATCTTGGAGTCGAGCACTTCAATGCAAAAAGGTTAACTACTTGACTAAAATTGTAGTTATAGTTCAGTGACAATCTTTACATTTTGTATTATTATTTTTCAGATACATTGAGTTCATATTAGTGAATAGAAAGTGTATTCTCATTAATCAAATAATAAGTACATGATAGTGTTTATATAGACTCTAACTACACTCTAACTACCTTTAACTAACTCATAACAAACTATATACTAATAGTCCCCCTCAAGATGGTTCTAAAATGTTTGTGAACCCCATCTTGGATAAAATCTTGTTAAAAAGAGTAGGATATAGAGGTTTTGTAAGACAATAAGCTAACTGATTTTCCGAAGAAACATGTAGAGTCTTGAGTAGACCAGCCACTAACTTTTCTCGGACAGAGTGACATTGAGCCTCTATGTGCTTTGTCCGTTCATGGAATACTGGATTTTTGGCAATGTGAAGTGCAGCCATACTATCACAATAGAGGACAGGAATATAAGAAGAAACTGCCCCAATATCAACAAGCATTCGAGTTAGCCAAATTAGTTCTTTTGTCGCATCAGATAATGCTCTGTATTATGCCTCTGCAGATGATAGGGAGACAACCTGCTGCTTTCTTGTTCTCCATGAAATCAAAGAGCTACCAATGAATAAACAAAAACCAGTAACAGATCTGCGTGTGTCTTTACATTGTGCCAAATCTGAATCACAGAAGCCTTTAACCTGCAAATCTGGATCAGAAGAATAAAACAGACTTTGTCCAATTGTTCCCTTCAGATAGTGCAGAATCTTGTGTGCTACCTGTAAGTGAACTTGAGTAGGAGCTGAAGTATATTGACAAAGCTTGTTTACTGCAAAGCTTATATCAGGTCTTGTGATGGTGAGGTACATGAGTTTGCCTATGAGTCTTCTATATGATTCAGCATCAGTTAAAAGATCTCCAGAAGCAGCATAAATTTTCAGACCTGGATCCACTGGAATAGGAGAAGGTTTACAACCTAGGAGCCCTGCATCACTAAGTATCTCCAGGATGTATTTATGTTGACAAACAATGATGCCAGAATATGATATAGCAATCTCTAAGCCAAGAAAATACTTTGGATTTCCTAAATCTCTCAGCTTAAAATGCTTCTGCAACTGAAGAACAAAATCAGAGATTAGTTGATCTTAACTGCTGGCTATCAAGATGTCATCTACATAGACTAATAGAATGATACAACCAACATCTGTTTTGGAGAAGAAGAGTGTGTGATCCCCATTAATCATCTGAAAGTTCAAATGCAGTAATGTTGTGGATAATTTAAGAAACAACTGTCTTGAAGCTTCCTTCAATCCATATATTGACTTCTTGAGACGAAGAACAGGTTTAGGTGGCAGTGAGTCCCCCTGTCTTGCTGCATATCCTGGAGGCATTGACATGTAAATTTCTTATGTCAATTAACCATTGAGAAAGGCATTAGAGATGTTTGATTGTCTCAGAAACCAATTCTTCTTTGGAGCCGGAGACAATAACATTTTGACTGTTGCCATTTTAGCCACAGGTGAAAATGCATCTACAAAGTCCACCCCCTCTTGTTGTGTATATCAAGTCCACCCCCTCTTGTTGTGTATATCCTTTAGCTACCAATCGAGCTTTATACCTTTCAATAGATCCATTTGCATTCAATTTGATTTTAAACACCCATTTGCAACCCACTGGTTTCTTTCCATCAGGTAATGAACAGATTTCCCATGTCTCCAAGATTTCTAAAGAACTAAACTCTGCATCCACAGCATTACACCATTCTTTTGATTTGCTTCCTCAGTATAAGTTCTAGGTTCAGAGTTATGATAAAGAGAATTGATGAAAGAATGATGAGACTCTGATAACCTATCATAAGAAAGGAAAGATGAAAGAGGATAAAAGGAATTAGTTGTTTGACAAACATAATACTTTAAGGGAGGTGGTGGTTTTCTTATTCTATGGGATGATGTTACTAAAGGCAAACAATCAACAGAAGATGATTCAGCAGGGTCTGAACCACCAAAATGTGTTTGTACAGGTGTACTTACACAGGGAATACATGAAGGAAGAAAGAAGTCTTTTGTTGAATCAGAAAAAGATGAATCAACAAAAGGAAAGATTGTTTCATGAAAAATGATATGCCGTGAAATGGAAATGTTATTGGTTTCAAGATCCAGCAGTTTGTAACCTTTGTAGCCTGCTGGATATCCAAGAAAGACACAAGCCTTTGCTCTTGGATCAAATTTAGTTATTGATTTTGGTGTACTCTGATAACAGAGGCAACCAAAAGCTTTCAAGAGAGTATAATCTGGTTGTTTGGTTGTAAGTATCTGATAAGGGGAAATGTTGTTAAATATTGGGGATGGTAATCTGTTTATAAGAAAGATTGCAGTAAGGATGCAATATCCCTAGTAAGGTAGAGGAATTTGGGATTGAAACATTAAGGATCTTGCCACATTTAGGATGTGTTGATGTTTTCTTTCAACAATGGAGTTTTGTTCTGGTGTTTCAGGGCAGGAGTGAAATGGGATAATACCTTTTTCTTTGTAAAGTTTTACAAAAGAAAGTTCAGGTGCATTATCGGATCTAACAGATTTTACACTCATGTGAAACTGGTTTTCAATCATTTTTAGAAAATCAGGAAAAATTGTAAGAACATCTGATTTATTTTTGAAAAGATAAACTCATGTTGCTCTGCTATGATCATCCACTATTGTTAAAAAAAATTTGAAAACTTCAACCGTTGGAACAGAAAAAGGTCCCCATGTATGAATGTGGAGAAGATCAAAAATGTGATCACTGATTTTATTAAAATGAGGAAAAGATAAACGTTTTTGTTTTTCCAAATGACAGATTTTACAATGAGTTGAAAGTTTTTTTTTCTGAAATATTGAAATCTAATTGTTTTGAAAGTGATTCTACTTTGGTAAAAGAAGGGTGGTCTAGCCTAGTGTGCCAAAGAGTAGAATCAGCTTTGAAAGAGCAAACAGTTTTATTACCTGAATAAGGCAACGAAGAAAACAAAGATTTTGACTCTAAAATATAAAGCCCTGAAATCTCTTTACCCTTCCCAATCATCAAATCCAGACTAGGATCCTGTAAAAAAACAGGCTGTTTTGAAAAACTAACAATTGAATCCAAATCTTTTGTAAGACAGCTTACACTTAGTAAGTGAAACTTAAAAACAGGAACATAAAGCACATTTTGTAAAATCATCTTTTCACTAAGAGTTATATTCCCTATTCTAATAATGCTTTCTGAAATACCAGAAGGTAATTTGACAAAGGTATTGGTTAAAGGGGTGATAGAGGTGAAAAGAGAAGAGTTGTGGCAAACATGGTGTGTTGCCCCTGAATCAATTATCCAAGAATTGGATGAAACCATAACATTTCTAGTAGAGAATGCAAATAGCATGTCACGAAAATTGTGTTTATAGAGTTTATAGAATGTACTAGACACATTGTTAACTGTTGGTACTGCAAGAGGAATAGCTGAGGCATCTTCTAATGGAGATGCAATACTGTGGTTGTGGAGCTGAGTGCTGAAGTAAGAGATGAACTGTTGCATTTGTTCATGAGTGAGAGCATTGTTATTACCCAATGTAAGTTGACCAGTAGATTCCATAGAAATTGAATGATTTGTGGAATCTGCAGAATTGATCATTTAGCAATGAAAGGAACTGACTTATCAGTTTGTCGAGACTTCCCTTTTGTTTCATTCCAGGAAGGTAGCCATGCTTTTTGTAGCATTTGTCAATTGTATAACCTTGTCGTCCACAAAAGGTACACATAGGTCTAGACTATGGAACTTGATTAGCTGAAGAAACTTGAAACGCAGATGGTTCAATACCAGTAGAAGCCTGAATTCTTGCAGATCTTTGAGAGTCATCTTGATCTAAGATATTATAAACCTTATACAATGTAGGTAAGCTCTTCTTCATCAGAATTTGACTTCTGATATGATCATAGCTGTCATTAAGTCCCATAAGGAAATTAATGACACGATTAGTTTCTTTTTCTGCTAACAAGTCTTCAACTGTTCTAGCAGTGACTTGAAGATTGGATAGTTCTGCAAAATAGATCTGTGTCTGAGTATGGTAAGTAGACAAGTCCATAGAGCCTTGACGAAGAGAAGAAGCTGATGCCTCAATTTGTATAGTCTTGTTAGATTTGATTTGTGGAATCTTGTATGTAAATCAAACCATATATCAGCAGCAGATCTAATATAGAGAATACTAGAGTAAATCTTCTTATTGACACTCTTAAGAATCCAAAATTTGATCATACTGTTGCAACGACACCAAATCTTGAAGTAAATGTTAGTTTCATCAGGTGGAGGTAAAGAACCATCAATGAAACTCAATTTGTTCTTAGCTATCGCAATACACCAGGTTCCATAATTGTTACCATCTAACAATTCTGAAACTAATACCATTGCAGGATTATCGGCATTTTAAAAGATAGTAAGGACTATGGTGGTTATCTGGTGAATCAGATATGTCAAATGTGATAGGTACCTTTGGACAAGATCTTGGAGGTGAAGGAGGTATTTCCATATCCGGATTGTCAAAATCAGAAGCATTAAATGGATTGTGATTTCTTCTTGAATTTTGAAGCGGTGATGGCAGATTCTCCTGAGTTGGATTAGGTGTTGAGCTTTTGTACTTGGATTTTCACTTTCTCTTCACCATGATTGAGTCAATCGGAGCTTCAATTTTACAAAATAGTGTGTAATTTGAAGTTCTTCAAATTTACAGAAATGAAGAAACAGAATCGCTGTTTTTAAATTTGACAAAGAACAAGAAAGAAAGAAGAAGATGGAGATTGATGAATCGATGATGGAGATGGAGGAATCGAAGAAAATAACAAGGATGATGAGATTTGGCGCGGAAGAAAAGGAAAAAAGAAGAAGATGATGAGAATTAGTTGTTTGAGTTTTAGCTCAAAGGTCTGATACCATATTAGTGAATAGAAAGTGTATTCTCATTAATCAAATAATAAGACTCTAACTACACTCTAACTACACTCTAATTACCTTTAACTAACTCATAACAAACTATATACTAATAGTTCGTTAAGAAGAATAGTATGGAAACAATGTATTTGATAAACATTTTTAAGAAGTATATTTGAAAAATAGTCTATCTTGCTGACCTTTCCTCTTTGGAGACATGGTTAAGAAGCATATTTTTCAGCTCTTACACCTAAAACCAAAGGATTTCCCTTTATCTTTCCCACATCGTCTTAACCTTTCTCTTTCAACAATTTCATATCTTAACATTTTCTATAGTTACTTACAATTAATTGGTTAAGGGGTATTGCAGAGCAGGATAAACGACTGAAAAGTAGTTTCTCGGTGGAAGAACATGGAATTAATGGAGTAAACTTGGCGATTCTTTACTTCACGAATAGGAAAAGCGAAGGGGTTAGAGATAATGCGATTATTTACTGGATAGTTATCCATGCTTATTGTAGTGTGAATAACATAGAAAAAGGCTATGCATTGGTTTGAAAGTAACATATTATGTTTTGATCTCTTGATTATGTTAAGCTGGACAGAATCATGACACCATTAGAGTTGTAGAGAATGATATAATGTGAGTTTTTTCTTGATTTATTGGCTTCCAATAGTTTATTAGGTTTCTTCTTGATAAGAATAACGTAAAGCAAATTTATGAAATGAGGAATCATGAATGAAACTCAATTCCATCACTCTAATTTTGTTTTTCAAAAGTGTGGAGACAAGATGAAAGAGGAGAGGATATGAGTTAGATGCGACTGTTGTAGCACATGGTGCGATAATTAAAGCTTATTGATCAACTGGAGAAACAAATTAAGCATTGAATCTTTGGAAGGACATGATTTTAGACTCGAAGGTCAATTCAAACACTACAACATACAAGATTATCATAACATTTTTTCTAAAATTGGAAACGTCCAACATGCAATGTCTCTAAAAGAAAAAATGGAGGATAAAACGGTGAGTCCCAAGTTGAAACTTGCAGTGTCTTATTTAAATGTCTGGCAAAGAAGAGCCAAGTGGAGATACTGCTTAAACTTATGGATGAGATGACTGAACAATCATGCAAACCAATTTACATGACCATGTGAATTTTGTTGAATCGTCTCTCAAATTCTGATGAATTAGTTAAGTTTAAAAAGTTTATTTAAGGTTAATTTGTTGCTTACTTTCTTCTAAAACCAAAACTTTTTTTTTCACATTTTCCTGTTATATTTGAATGGTTGTAGATTTGTGTTAGAGATGTGTAACTGTTTTTAAGTTTTACATGATGCAAATAGGTAACATTTTTAAATCGTCATAATTTTGGGTGAATCTGCAAGAGTAGCATCAAATATTTGGAACAATACACAGTCAACAATGCAGTTCCTCTTATGAATATTTTTCGGTGTCGACCACCCGTTCCTCTTTTCCTTTGTTGTTCATCTCTTCCCGTTTACTTTTAATGTATTGTTTTCATTTTCTTTTGTGTATTTGTGGTAATCAGTTTGAAATTATCCAATTATATGGAGAGTGTTAGCTCGATGAATTTTTGTTGCAGAGAACATATTTCGAGAACACTTTCTTCTCTAATATATATTGAAAATCACAATGAAGATATACACAAAAAAATCCAAGATCGACCAAAAAACACAAAAATATTATGAGAAAACAAAAAGATAGCTAACGACAGAAAAAGCCATCACATGCGGCCATGCCAACCCGCAAAAATAAAAACAAACAGAAAGGTAAAAACAATATTTTTTAATAAACATAACCCCAAAAACAATTAAAAAATTCGTATTAATATCGTATAAATTACTATAATAGTGAGTTACGTAATGATCTTATTTTCCATTTAAATATGTCATGAATATAGAAAATGTTATAATTAATAACGATCAATATACACAAAATTCTAGTTTTAATGATCAAACACTTAAAACTACAACGAAAAAGGGTTGAGACAAACATATTAGAAAAAAATTCAAAATATATAGTTATTTTAAAATCAACTCTTAGTAATATTTTAATAAATTAATGCGATCCCAACTAACTAGAAGAAATAGTGAGAAGATTAACGACGATGTGACTTCTTCTTCTTCATTTTTTTTTTTTGCTGTTAAACGTTTTTTTTTTCTTCTGTTTTTTTCTGTTTCTTCTTTTTACTAATCCTAATTATCACTTTGATTTGTTTTAAATGTTGAAGTGAATTTGAGAATTCACCGTAGGGGATGAACCCACGTTTTGTTCATTTGGAGTGATTTCTCTGCATTAAATAGACATATTGCCATTAATCATAAAACTTTGATGATAAGGTTAGGATAATGCTGGTGCAGAGGAGAAGTAACATCTGGATCCACCTCGTCCTCCGATTTTTGTTCAGAATACCTCACATGTAAGCGCGCATATATGCTCTCTTTAGTTCTTGAACGATATTTTTATTTACTTTGTTGCTTTTCTGGTGTTTTGGCTATATGTGCAACTTTATGTAACACTAATTTCATTTAGGCATTAACATCCTCACATCCAATATATTAAACAACACGTGATATAACAGACTGCATTTCAAACCACAAACCCAACAGAATACATAAAACTCCAAATAAGATTGTTACACAACTTAAACTTATTCCATTATTAAAGGTTTCAGGGTAACCCACCCAACTCTAAAAAGCGGACAACAACAACAACAACAGAAGAGTATAATGAAACTCTTTCTCTCTCTCTCCATTAAATTATCTTTTTAGTAGCATTCATAGAGTTTAATATCCATCTTGACCCTAAAATACTTAAAACCTTCAATGTAATCAGTCTCAAACGTAGCAATTCCTCGAGACATGACGAAATCACCTGTCCCTCCGACCACAGACAAATCTCTCGTCTTAGCCAACATAGGATCTGCTCCCATTATGTTCAACGTCCCTTTGTGTTGAGTCGAGTTAAACACGAGCGTGTACGCAAACCACGCGCCAGGATAGTTCTTCCCGTTGTATAAATATAACCCTTGAGCTCGTGCCACTGGTGCAGATTGATAGTTTTTGTCTATGGTCATTGGATCGTCAAAGATGATGACTTTTCCAAACAAGTAATTTCCCAGGCCCGAAGGGTTGGCAATGACTGCAGAAGTCGCGTTCTGCGTGTCGTTGCCACCAAAGAGTATGTCATGCATATAGAGTACGACGTTTTTGCACGGTTTTGGTAGCGACTTAGATGGTTTTCTAGCTGATATCACACTTTTTGATAGAACAAGGAAAATGCACAAGAAGAGAAATGGTTTCATATGGCTGACCATGTTTTTATATTGATTTTGTAAATGTGTTTATAACTAAAATGTGAAAGTGAAGAATGAGTGAGAGAATGCTTTTGATGAAAGATAGTACTTCATATGCTAGCGTATGATGGGGTTTATATACAACTTGGCTTTATTGGATGTGTTAAGAAATTCTACTCATTGGTCATCACCAAACAATAATTGAAACATTAAAAAAAAGGAATAATTTAAATATTTGAACTTAAATATAAAGAGATTGAAGACTAATATACAAAATGATATGAACCGGTTGGTTTTGAATCGAAAACTTATTATGTTAACATTGTGGTCCAACTTGAAATTAGTCATGTCAGTAATATGTAAATTAATTTAAAAGTTATAGCTGAAGAGAGATTATTTCGATTGAACGACTTATTATCGATCGTACATAGAAAATATAAAATTAAGTGTGAAGTAAGTGAATAGCCAATCTTTCTAGTTTGTACTATAATTAAGAGTATGATACGTACTATATCTATATCATTCATATTTAGGAACTAATAAAGTTTTAGTTTTTGGGGTCTCTTTTAACCGCCTAATACAAGTAAGAGATGAAATGGAAGAGAGAGACCCAATATTTTATTTATATAGATATATTACACCTTCTATCTTTTATATGTTAATTTAGTTTATAATAATGAAATATTTAGATCTTTCAAATACTTTTAAAATCATATATTTTTCTATATTTAACATGATTTGAATTTTTTAATCAGAAAAAATTGGTAAATTTGTGAACGATGTTCGTAAATATACATATATTCATAAACTTTAAACTCTAACCTCTAAAACATGAATCATAAATCGTACAACACATTCAACTTAAAGTAAAATAATGAGATACTAGTATTTAATCTGGGCTAG
>OVBE01007790.1:0-18022 GCA_900406425.1 Iberis pinnata
GACTTCAAAGATGATTTTGTAGGTGCAAGACCTGTCAGGTCGTCATCTGGAGCAGTCTAGTTGCCTTGGGGAACTCGTTCGTCCAAGTTCACCTCTACCTCGTTGACACGAAGGTCGTCACGAGAAGCAGAGGATTCAGCAAGGTTGGTACGAGATGACGACATAATTACCGACCTAGTTACCACCGAGCTAAGATTCTAGAGAGAGAAAGTAGAGAGAAGGGAGAGCGATTTCTACCTGCAAAAGGAATTCTGAAACTTAAAATGAAGATATGAAGTAGCGAGGGGGTATTTATACCTTGGAGAGGTGACGGTTACCGAGGCGCATAATGATTGCGCGTTGGAAGCTGAAACGGTGCGACTCTTTAGTTTCCCCCTACGAAAACGATTCAATAAATCCTACGAGGACGGTTCAATAAAGCCTATGAAGCATTTAATGCACTTTTTCCGAAATACACTTTATTCAAGAGGTCATTCGCCGATTCGTAGTTTCATCACCGACCTGGGGAGGACTAACTGTTGATACCAGGTTTAGCACCTGCCCTGAAAGCTCATTTCGACTCAAGGCCCAGCTGGACGCCGACGTGACGAAGAGAAAGGGCCCAGGAAGACGAAAGCCATATGGGCCGACCTGACGAGCTGGGCCGTCCAGCTCGCGGCCCATTAGGTTAAATCCATGCAATTAGGGTTTTTGACTTGTATTCTCCATATAAATACTCATGTAATCATCCTTAAAAGAGATATGAAATTCTTCTAAGCTTTTACCCACATAATCTAAGACCTAAACCTATTTGTTAAGTCTTGATTCAACAATAGGGAAAATTTTCTTCAACAAATATGACATCACGAGATACAAAGAACTCATGTGTATCCATATCAAGCAAAGTCCATCATTTCTTCGCATAAGGATACCCCATAAAAACGCATTTCTTGTTTTGAGTCACAAACTTGTTTCCATCGCGTTGCTGATTATGCGCATAAGCGAGACACCCAAAAATCTGTATCTCATTGTACATAGGAGCTTTTCCAAACATGATTTCATAAGGACTCTTTCTTTTGTGTAACTCACATGGTGTCCTGTTTATTAAATATGCATCACTCAATACACATTCACCCCCAAAAACCTTATTGGTAGATGTACTCGATACATCAATGCTCGTGCCACATTCAATGACGATGTTTTCTTTCTACTCTTCCATTTTGCTGAGGAGTCCCCACTCTGGAAGTCTGATGAACAATGCCTGTATCCTAAAAATAATTCCTCATCTTCATAAATTCACTTCCATTATCACTACGCACAACTTTCACATGCTTGTCAAACTATCTCAATATGAGAGCAAATAAATCCACCATAGTTTTCTCCACCTGCTTCTTATCAGCAAGAAGAAAACCCATACAACTCTTGATAAATCATCCACTATAGTGAGAAAATAATAAGCTCCACATGAAATCTGTATTCGATATGGTTCCATAAATCATAGTGAATCATCTTAAAACACTCCTTTGTTCTATCACTACTCAACATAAAACTCACTACGACATTTTTTTGCTTTAAAAAAAATATCACAACAAGATAAACCTGCACTCTTCAGGTCGACCACCAACAATCTCCTTATCACCTTTTCATAGGCGTGATCCATCCTCTTATGCCATATCTCCAAAGACATCAAACGTCTCAATTTCTTGACATGTCGAAGTCTCTCAATACCTTGTAGAATATACACTCCTTCTTTCTGTTTTCTTACTCCAATTGGAATATGCAAATTAAGATCTTACAATAGACAACATGTCTTAGCGAACACCACTATAAAAGTCTTATCATCGATGACTTGAGATACTGAGATAATGTTGCATCAATTCCTCCACAAAGAAAACGTCTTTCAATGTTAATGATTTTGTCAACACTACACTTCATTTTCGATCACAAATAAATGTAGTTCCATTAAGTAACCCAACCATACTTGGTGATACTCGATATATGTCGAACATATGATTCAATTTCCTTATCATATGATCCTACGCTCAACTCTCAATAATCCATTCATCTATAATCTTACCAATTGGTTTTACAAAGTCTGATATTGATTCAAATGATTGCATCCACTGATCTTTTGTCAATCCCGTCATCGCTTTCAACTTGATGTGTGACATAGTCAGTTTTTGTGCGTCACACACTCGAGTAGCAGATTTTCCAAAACCAGAGGAATCTTCATTATACTTGATGTGTGATACCTCTAACTTTTGTGTGTTACACACACGATTTACATATTTTCCAGAAATGTACCGACTCTTCCCTAATTTGCAGAAAACCCTTGTTTCTTCTGTTTTCTCCATATTTTTCCAACCACCAATCCGGAAATCCTTGCACTTGATAACATGATTGAACATCATGACCATACTTCGAACAATAAGAACACACAATACCTCGATTTTTATATTTCATTCTGTGATGATTTTGAGATTTTCTTCTGAACAAAACTTTCCAAGCCTTTTCGGCTCTGATACCATGAAAGATTCAATATTATATACTCCCAAAAATCTCAAAGTTATAAAGAAAAGGTCTTTAGATATTTATATATAGGAAAACCATAAACCTATACAACATAACATTAGATCATAATATATAAGTCCCTATATCTTAATAACATGCTCCCCATTTTAAGTCTTCACTCTCTATTTTATTTTTATTTTTATTTTTTTGGATAATAGTAATTTTATTTACTTTTGGAATTGGGGTTAATAGTATTTTCAACAATGTTAAACCTCAATTTCAGGAGTTGGTGGAATCATGCAACTGGAAAGGCTTTACGGACATGATAGGAACCAACACTAATTAAAAAATTAAATGGTGACGTGGCTTTACGAAAGAAATGCGACCAAAGTAGTCTTAAAAATAATTAAAAAATTTGTTCTATTTTGTAAACCTTTCCAGAAATGATGTCACTTTTCCTTTAAAGCAACCAACAATGCTAAGTTGATGACTTGGTGCTAACGTATACCGACTTTTCAACCGTCCATCAGGACACGATGGTTCTTTGTACAAGTCTTCTAAACTTGTTTTTCTTCGGTGTATTAACTATTAAGGCTCCACACTTTGTGGAATAAACTGAACATAAAAGGATATGACTATATATATAGGTGTCAAAAATGAAGGAGGAATATGACAATAATGTGAAAATTAATTTTCTCTTTAATTTGTTCCCATACTGTGTTATGATAGATTATATTTGCATTAGTGATATATAATATGATCGCCTTGCATAATGTGAAATTCACTACAAGAGAGTTAGAAAAAAATATTGAGATGGTATTGTGAGGTTAAGTGAGGTGACCATGTCATAACATAGACTAAAGGGAAATGACGCAGTCTTTCATCACTTCACAAGGAGTTAAAGATTCTAATGTGGATGATGGAGTGTGAAAGCTAAAATAAGCAAAGGGTAGAGAAACTTTAGACTTTCATTTTTATTTTCTTAACCAAAATGTTTACTGCTTCTCACATATATACATTTGATTTCACAAAGGTAAAAAAAATAATATTTTATGCTCATTTGTCTTCTTCTTCATTGAGCAAGCTGGCATAGCGGTTGTGCAGAGGGACCACATGTGAAATATGCTTTGTACGGTTGAGAGACAATTTCCTCGATGTTGAGCTTGATGTAGAGTCTGGTTTTTGAATCTTCAAATACTCCGTTTTGGCTAGAATGTCTTGACTCTGTTTGGTTGTGAGGGCTTCTTTTTGGGCTATAAGTTTCTTATGTTCTATACCCTCCCTCAAACTTGCAGTAGGAAGGCAGTGAACACCAAGTTTGAAACGCAATGACAAGAAGGGTGAGCTATGCAGAGATATGATGAAGATGTCAGCCAGTTGAGATGCAGCTGGAACATGTTTAAAAACCAAAGTCCCTAGTGCTACTCTTTCTTTGACAAAATGTAAATCAGTGTCAAAGTGTTTTGATCTTTTGTGAAGTGCAGGTGTGGCAGATAAGTAGATAGCATATATATTATCACAGTATAGCTCTAGAGCATATAGCTGTGGAAGTCCAATATCCTTCATCAATATAGACAACCACTTCAATTCTGCTGTAGTGTCAGAAAGAGACATGTACTCTGCTTCTGTAGAAGACCTTGAGACTGTGTTTTGCTTCCTGGTAGACCATGATGATGTTGCAGCCTAGGAATGTGCAGAAGCCTCTTGTGGATCTTCTCGTTTCTCTACAACTGGCTCAGTCACTGTCACTGTATGCTCGAAGAGTAGAATTAGTGTCTGATGTAAAGGCAAGACCAAAGTTCAATGTGTCTTTTAAGTATCTTAAGATTCTTTTGAGAAGTTTGAAATCTGCTTCTGTTGGAGCATGCATCTTCTGACAGACAAAGTTTACAGCAATTTGTATGTCAGGCCATGTCAAAGTCAAGTACTGAAGCTTTCCTGCTAAGCTTCTGAAGTATGAAGGTTTTTGAAATAGAGTTTTTTGATTTGGGACACGATGCAGTTGCAGAAGTAGTGGTGTTGGGACAGGAACACAATCAACCATTCATGCTCCTTTAAAAAGCTCTTCTGCATATCTTTGTTGACACATAAACATTCCATTCTTTTTATAAGTAACTTGAATCCTGAGAAAGTAATGTAATTTGCCCATGTCTTTCATCTTGAATTCATTGTTGAGTGTATGAATGAATGATTGTAACTGAGCTGAATCATTTCCTTTTAAGATCATATCATCCACATATAATAAAATTATCATAGTGTTCTGACCTTGATGATAAGTGAACAAAGATGGACTTGAAGTACTGCAATTGAAGCCATATTCAAGTATATAGTTGCTAAACTTATCAAACCACGCTCTTAGAGCTTGTTTCAAGCCATACAAGGCTTTCTTTAGCTTGAAAACATGATGTGGATATTGTGAATTCACAAAACCAGGTGGCTGTTTCATGAATAGTGTCTCTTCAAGATCACCATGCAAAAAAACATTCTTGACATCTAGTTTTCTAGTTTCCTAACCTTTAATTGTAGTAGTGTGCAAAACAGTCCTTACAGTTGCAGTCTTTACTACTGGACTGTATGTATCCACATAATCAACTCCTTCCTCTTGTACGAATCCTTTTGCAACCATCCTAGCTTTGAGCTTATCCAAATAACCTTCAGCCTTGAGTTTGGTTCTGAAAACCCATTTGCAACCTAGAATGTTCATATTCGCAGTTGGAGGTACAAGTGCCCAAGTGTGTGTCTCTTTAACTGTGTTCATTTCTTCATTCATTGCCATAGTCCATCTTGGATGATTTAATGCAGCTTTGACAATTTTAGGTTATGCAGGTAGAGGATTCTGGCTAACTGTCATTGCACATTTTGGATTTGGTTTGAAAATTCCAGTTTTGCCTTTTGTAGTAGTTAGATGTGAGTTGATTGCTGGCAATGGCTGTAGAGGAGGAAAATCATCTTGATTAAATAGAGGTAAGTTTTCTTCTGATGATGTGGATTCGTCTATGTCAAACTGGTCAGATTCAGAGGAGTGCAGAGTTGAATTGATTGGTGATTATGTAATAGGTATTGTAACACCATTGTTGTCAACATAAGGTATGACTGATGGTGGAGGAGCAGACTTTGGAATAGGAAATTTATCAATTTGAGCAGTGTATTCTGAAGCTTCAACATATGGTTTCTCAGTTCTCCAAGCTATCATCAATGGTTTGGTTGGAGAAGGCAGAAACTATGAGTAATCTATGCTATAAGGAAAGTGATTTTCATCAAAAAACACATGGCTATTGATGTATACACGACTTGTTGGTGAATGAAGGCAACAATAACCTTTGTATTTTTCATTGTAGCCCAAAAATACACACAGAAAAGACCTTGGATCAAACTTGTTTTGCGTGTATGATCGTAATGATGGATAGCAGGCACAACCAAATGTGTGAAGAGAAGTATAAGCAGGAGGTTTGCCAAACAATGCTTTATAAGGATTGAGATGAGTGCCTGTGGCTGAGTGTGGCATGAGATTAGATATAAAGTTGGCTGTGAAAAAAAGCCTCTACCCAAAATTGTTGTGGAACTGCACTTTCAAACATCATAGCTATGCTTAACTCTATTAAATGTCTGTGTTTTCGTTCTACCAATCCATTTTGTTATGGTGTAAGGGGACATGAAATCACTTTCTTAATTCCATTTATTGCAAGATGTTCAAGAAATATTTTACTTGTAAATTCACTACCACCATCACATTGAAACATAAGTATTTTATGATTGAGTAGTTTCTCCACTTATTCTTGAAAAACTTTGAACATAGAATATAAATCAGATTTCAGTCTTAGTAGATAAAACCAATAGAATCTTGAGTAATAATCTACGAAAATCACATAGTATTTGAACCCTTGAACTGACAAAGTAGGTGCAGGTACCCACAAATCACAATGGACCTTTTCAAGTGGTCTAGTAGCAATAAAATTAGAAGATAAAAAAGGAAGTCTGGTGCTTTTCCCTAACTGAAATGAGGTACATAGCTTGGAAACAACTTTATTTATCAACAAAGACTTATGACTTGAGAAAAATTGAAGAATTTGATTGTTTGGATGTCCAAGTCTTCTATGCCACACATCACCGTCTTGTGGAATAGAAAGCCAAGAACTCTGGATTCTCCAACATATATAGACCTTTAGTTTTGCTGCCCTGAGTGAGCAGCTGCTTTGTTCTTTTGTCCTTGATCTTAACTGTATCACAATCAAAGGAAAATTTGCAGGGATAATCATATGTAAGTTTAGAAACAGACATAAGATTCTTAGTGATTCCTGGACGAACAAGCACATCTTTTAAAGGCAAGTTACATGTGAGAGAAGGAAGTGCAATTGAGCCAATGTGTGTGATAGGTAGGAAGTCCCCATTACCTACTATCACTGAATCTGTACCTTCATAAGGCTAGCTTGATTGTAAGTGTTGTGCTGAACGAGTAATGTGTGCAAAGGCTCCAGTATTTGGATACCATTCAGTGTTGACAATGGATTATCCTTCAAAAAATATGTATAACATATAGTGCATTTGGTAAGGTTCCACTTTGATAATAATAGTCAAAGCGTTTCAAGCATTGCATAGCATCATAACCATACCTTCCACAGATTTGACAAGTTGGTCTTGTACCCTGATTTTGTGTTCCTGGTTGAGATGCACTTACATTTCCTCTACCTTGTTGTATTTGCTGATGAAAACCACGACCCCTAGTTGAGAAACCTCCACGTCCTCTGGTTCCTCTTGAGAAGTTTTGTCCTCTGGTATTATTGTTGTAACCAAAGTATTCTTTAGTAGTAAAGGCAAGATGAGGTGTTACTGATGCAAAAGCGTTTTCATAAGCAAGAAGTTTGTCATCAAAGCCACTCATTGTAGAGACAACATCCTCATAGCTTGGTCCAGGTTGTGAGTTCATAGAGTTTTCAAGCACTATGGTGATGGCTTGATACCCCTTTCCTAACCTATTTAGGGTTCCAAAGATCTTGTTGTGTTCAGTTATAGGATGACCCATTGAGCTTAATGTATCACAAATTCATTTGTATTCACGAAGGAATCCTTCCATGGATTTGTTTTGTTTGGTGATGTTCTGTCGTTTTCTTTGGAGTTCAAACATATGAGAAGACGAAACCCTAATAAAGTGTGTTGAAAGAGCAGTAATAACACATATTTTCTATGTTAATGTAGTATAATGGTGTATCAAGGGGTTATCAATTCCTATCACACAAATATGTCATTGTAGTATAGATAGGTGTCAATCCAAATGGGTGTGATGTCAACAATATAGGTGCAATGGAACTACTAATTCAAGCTGAATAAAAAGATGGGGGTTTACTAACATTTCCTAAACATACATAACATAGCAAACATGCATAAAGTAAAAAAAAAGAAATGAGAGAAAGCATGCGTAAATGAAAGATAGACAGCTAGTGAACATAAACAGAAAAGCAAAGTGGGTAAAAGTGCAATCAAATGAAAGAAGTTCCCGAGAATGTGGGTAATAAACCAGAGATCCTTCCTGAACTCTCTAAACTCCTAACATACTTCAAGCAATGAGCTACTTCTAGAATAAAAGATTCATATGCAACCAAGTCCAATCTCTTGATAAATGAAATCATCATAAGCAATCACCAGACTAACTCTCGTTAACGATACACTACCTAGTAGGCATGAAGAACCAATCTACTAAAGCCAATAAGAACCCTAAACATCTAATTTCTTAGGCTAGGATGTGCAACTCTCTGAAAACACCATGTTTATGCATTCTATTGAACACCTTCTGAGTGCTGAAATGCATAAAATCAGATTTCAATTGATTATAAAGAAATCAACATGAAGAGCAATGAAATAGAAGGGACGTATATGCAATAAAGCTTAGGAGCCTAGGAGAAACAAGAAATCAACACCAGTTTACCCCATTCTCAGGAACCTAAGGGAACTACTCACTATGCATGTTTGATGCGAAATCAGAAAAATAGGAAACCATAAATACTAAACAAGAGACTCGAATCATAAGTCAACAATGATAAACAGCAAGAACACTAAGTGGAAAACGTGATGAAGATGATGAACAACAAGAACACTAACCTAGAAAAACAGAGTAACAATGAAACAGTAGCAAACCAGAGAAAGCGATCAAGGTGAAAAACAAGTTTAAAAGCATAAAAAGGTTGATCAACATGCACCAGATAGTTCACAGTCCTAATCTAAGCATGGAAAATGAAGAAATCGGAGGTAAACATAAACTTAGTCAAAGATCTGAGTTTTTACATGAAGTTCAAAAATAGAGAAAAAGATAAACCTAAAACAAGACCAAAAATGGCTAAAAATTAAAGCTTATTCGGAATGGAGGCGTTTAAGGGATTTTATAGTGTTTGAGAAAAGCCCAAAAACTTATAAAAGATAAAATGTAATGATTAAACTGGGTCTTGGGTCTGGTTCATCCTGGAACCAAGTTGGTTGGGTCAGAGCTTCTTGGCTCGATCGTGATAACATGATGTGATCAAGCCATGTTGAAGACGTGATCGAGGCGGAGATTGGCTGGGCTCGAGGTGCCAAGAGAAGATGATCGAGGTGCTGAGGTCGAGTTGCCAATATCGAGGGGGACAAGGCTGAGCCATCGAGGTGGGCTCGATGGTGATCAAGGTGAAGGACCGAGCCATCAAGCTGGGCTCGGTGGTGATCAAGGTGACGTTGGTGAAAATTAAGGTGAAAGGCCGGGACAATCGAGGTGGAGGGCCGGGACGATCGAACCAGCTTAGTGGTGGCTTGATCACGGGATCAATGTGAGGGGCCGATGCTCGATGGTGAACTTGATGTTAATCGAGCCGAGTGATGCTGGCTCTATGTAGAAGTTGGTCTCTCCTTGTGCAATTTCCTTTCCTTCTCTAAATTTCAATATCGTTCTGAAAGCTCCTGAAAATACTGAAAAATCTCCAAAATGCAAATGTATGCAATGCTAATGCAAAACTTCCTAAAACATACACACTTACTAATAAAGTCTATGGATGCAAAATATTTACAACTAAAGGACCCTAAAATGATGCTAAATGATTCTCTAAAACTACTAAAATGCAGAGACATCAAGCAGTCCACACTTCATGAGAGGAACTCAAATGATACACCTCACTGAGTATGTCTTCAGAAAGTGAGCCCAGAAGCCAAGCTCTGACCATCTGGTCAGTTGCAAACCATTTTTCAAACTCTGGGTTGTCATTTACAACGTTTCCTCCTTCAGCCACGATAGTAATAGTTTCGGCATGACGCCTCTCTGTTCCAGTAACGAAGCCAAGCGATTTATGTCTATAAAGTAAAGATACGAATTGAGTATTCCATAAGAGATAGTTTGTTTTGGTGAGTTTGAGAGTCACACACTGAGTTATGCTCAGTTGTGGAAGAGATTCATTGGCAGCCATGAACAACATAAAGCTCTGATACCATGAAAGCTAAAATAAGCAAGGGTTAGAGAAACTTTAGACTTTCATTCTTATTTTCTTAACCAAAATGTTTACAGCTTCTCACATATAAATATATATATAATTCACAAAGGTAATAAAGCAATCTTTTATGCTCATTTTTCTTCTTCTTCATTGAGCAAGCTGGCATAACGGTTGTACAGAGGGACCAAATGTGAAAGATGCTTTGTACGATTGAGAGGCAATTTCTTCGATGGTGAGTTTGATGCAGAGTCTGTTTTTGAATTTTTAAAGATTCTGTTTTTGGCTAGAATGTATTGACTCTATTTGGTTGGGTGAGCTTCTTCTTGGACTATAAGGCCATCTCCAATGGTAAGAACCATTAAGAAGATCTTAACCAATTTTATATTCATTTTAATGCTTAAGAAGTTTTTCTTAGATTCTTAATTTTTTTAACCTCCATTGGTTAAGAATCTTGGGATTCTTTAGAAAAAATATGTTTTTTCTTTACATTTTAATTGTAAACTACTTCATTTCATAATCTAAAATTCAATCCATAATTCAATCCTAATAAATCTAAACCCAAAATTATAAATTTTAATCCAACTCATACATGTTGTTTTAATTATTTCTTCCTCTTCTTCTTTCTCTTATTCAGATTTTTCTTCTTTTTCTTGTCATTTTTCTTCTTCCTCTTCTTCTTTCTATGTTTCTTGTTCTTCTTCTTCTTTCTTTGTTTCTTGTTCTTCTTCTTCTCTACCTTTGTTTTTGAAACAAGAATCAACTTAACAAATTTTATATTCCAAGAAACTGATTGCTTCTTGTTCCTTCACACCAGCACTAGTTGCCTGCAGGAATATAGTTGCAAACTGATTAGCTGCTTCTCATATTACATGGAATTTGAACATGGCGGTGTACATGTCTTGCAGAGTGTTAAGCTCAGAACGTAAGAAAAATATATTTGAAAAGGTTTCCATTTTTATTTGGTGATGAACAAATAAACAAATGAGGCCTTTTCTTCTATGTTTATCATCAAGCAGTTAGTGTGAATGTCAATATGCTTGTAAGAACATGTTATTCAATTCATATATCTTATCAACGAATCTCCATGACACCAACAAAAAATAAAAGCAGTAAGTACAATAACACAGTTTAATTAATGCATAAACTAAGAGTGATATCTTGTGACCGAATACCATAGCAACTTGTATAGTAAGGGACCATTCTCTTCATCAAACCAATACCATAGCAACTACACAAAGAGAGACAATACTTTGTCATCTCCTCAGTCACAAACCATTTGTTAAAAACAAAAGTTCATTCAAACACAAAAGTTCATTCAAGTGGAGTTATGTAAGCTATTAAACAATTGGGTCTTACTTAGACAAGAAAATCTCACTCTAGTTAAAGAGAAGATAGAGTTTCACACTCTGAATGCCAAAAATGAAGGAGAAATTATTCAGTGAGATTGAGAAAAGATAGGATACTCTCCATTAAATTAATCGAAACTAGAAAAAACAACAAAAATTGGACAAGAATTCTGAAAAACCATCTTTTGGATTGGGATACAGGGAGATGAAACAGGAAAACTAATAAGTGTTAAGATGTTCCACCACAGTTTGTTAACAAAACCAGCTCAAGATACACTGAGCATCTCATAAACACATATTCATTTAAACACAAAAGTCCATTCAAACACAAAACAAGGTTTGGGGAAAATTTCTCACAAAATTGATAAAAAAAATTCATTACATGTAGATGATACCCAAATCGAAACCAACAAAAAAATTATACCCAAATCAAAACAAAAAAACAAACAAATTTACATAATTCCCAAATCAAAATAATCAAACAAAATTTAGGAGAACCCATTCAATCTCAAGTTTTCCCAAATCAAAAATCGAACCAAATCCTAAACACGAATTTAACTCCGACTACATGTAATATATAAGAAAGGAGCACTTATCTTGCTTTATTTCATGATCAAGGAGTCGATTTCACTGGAAAAATTGGCCGGAGAAGGTCCGATCTTCTGAATCGAATCGCCAAAAAAATCGCCTTTGCACACGATAAAATAAGTTTGGGTGTTTTTTTCTTTTTTTTAGGGAGAGCCAATGAACACTCGACAGGTGGAGTTTCTTAACTAAATCTGAAATTTTCATATAAAAAACCGTTTCTTCTTTAATTTCCTTTAATTATCCATTTTTCATTAATTTTTTAATTAAAGAACCACTTAAGAACCATTAAAGAACCATCAATGGACATGCCCTAAGTTTCTTATGTTCTATAGAGTGTACGTATGTTAACTTTCCAAACAAATTTGCAGAAGTATACGAACTTGATGAAAAACAGTGATTTAACTTGCATTAATTACGACACATTATATGCGACGTTTTTAGAGTTGAAAGGCTACTTTTACTTTTTTCACAACTCACTTTTAATACCAAAGCAAATTGATTAGCTAATAGTGTGCATGCAAGATTATGTTTGATTAAGTTTTGTTATGTAAGCACTACTCCATTGGTTTCAATCGCCAAATCTTTTTAATATTTATATAGATCACTGACAAAAGCAAAAAGATTCTAGCTATATATATATTTTCTTAAATAATAGTAATGAGAAGATGTTAAAATAGTAACAATACTGATCACAACCACTAAATTATATATGAATTTTATAAAGTCCATCAAACTATATGGTTTAATTTGTCATAAAAAAGTATTTGTAGCTAGATTATATATATAGCTCGGTGTCTTCTCTTTTTTGGCCGGTATCCGAAGAAGCATCCACTATGTTGTCACATGTGAAATCAGTTTTCCTAAAGTAATAATATACAAACCGCCACGAAAAGACAAAATGAAAAGAAATAATATTTTGTAATACAACGCGTAGAAGGAAACAAAATTATGTAAAACGTGTTGATTTTGATTATAGTAAAAGAAAAAAAAGAGTGAGGGTGAATCATGTGATACGATAAAAAGACACGGTCCTATGCTATGACCAAGTCCACTCTCACCTTGTGACGTAAAATAACATCACCTACAGTTACTCTGACGCATTTCCTAACGTAACCATTGTTGACGTTAGACTTTTATCTCTTTCTTCTTATATATATCTGCCTAAAACTTTCCTCTTACTCATTAGTATTTGAGAACATATTTGGAAATGCAAGGAGCGATTTCTTGTGTAAGGAATTATAATATGATCCCTCCAGGGCGGCCCCTACTACCGCTTCATACGCAGGGAAACGGTGAGGGCGTTAGGATGGTGGTGGAGGAGAACGCAGTGATAGTGATTGGAAGGAGAGGATGTTGCATGTGCCACGTCGTGAAGAGGCTTCTTTTTGGACTTGGAGTGAATCCGGCGGTTCTTGAGATCGATGAAGAGAGGGAAGAGGAAGTTGTGAGTGAACTAGAGAAGATTGGCGTTGAAGGCGGCGGAGAAACGGTGAAGTTACCGGCGGTTTATATAGGAGGGAGGTTGTTTGGAGGGTTAGATAGAGTTATGGCCAGTCATATCTCTGGTGAGTTGGTTCCAATTCTTAAAGAGGTTGGAGCTTTGTGGTTGTAATTCTATTCAAGTTGTTAACATATATATATGTTGATCTTCACTTATCCAGGGTTGTTTTTTTTCTTTTTGATAATACTCATTAAGTTGTAAAAGATTTTCAAAATGTTGTACAACCTCTTTGAAGTAATTAGATGTATATCAGAGTATAGACACGAAATTTTACTATGTTTTTAGTGACTTTGGAAAAGAACAACAAATCATCATCACACTTATTATTTAGAATTGAACATTTTAGCTAAATACTTCGGTATAACAATTTTCTAACATCTCAATCCTAAGATCTAGGATCCATATAATTTGTTCGCACAAACACTTAATAAAAAGTTTGAATCCAAAAAGATTATTAAGGGCAAAACAGTATTTTTGACAAAGAAATCTAGGGTTCTACAAAATAATTTATAAATTGGATATAGAAGGCCTATGGTCCGCGCATTCATTTTGACAGTTTTACTCAAAATCGTAAACCATCCACCAAGAAAGAAGTCATTGTAGCCATGTCGAGACAATCCGGCCAATATGGTATGAGTAAAAAAATTAGAATTGACATTAAACTTTTTAGGTAGCTTGTTAGTCATATTTACTTTCTCACAAGACTAGATTATCATTTGGAATGATAGTTATACTTTTTTTTGTGACTGAACTTTCATTTCATAGTTAAGAAATTACATATTCACGAAGAGAGTTTTTTGCTAATTTATTAGTCTCCTGATTGAGTGAGCGAGGGATAATTACAAAAGAAATCAAACTAAAAGATTTCGATAAAGTTTTGATATCTTCAAAAGTACCATAAATCTATGAGAACCTATTGAGGTTGTTAACTGCATTAATAAGTTGTGATGAATCAGAGGAAAAGTTCATCCTATCGATACCTCTTTCGCTCGCCCAAGCCACTACTTCTTGAAGGGCTAAACCTTCAGCCATTAGGGGGGGGGGTACCTACCATTGATTGAGTCTTCACACAGATTTCGGTGAGGCCACTTGGGTTCTTGAAGATCCAAGCCAGACCTGTCCGTAGTGAGGTGCTATTCCATGATGCACCCGTTGAGTAGGAATGTGTATTGCTCTCTACTAGGTGTTGTGATCTTGGGGTCAAAGAGTGGCGAGATATTTGAGTGTTGGCTTGAGCTTCCTGCCACTCTTTTTCATCCTTTAGTGCCTTACAAACCAATTCTTCAACCGTAAATAATCTCTTCTCGAAGTTTCGATAATTTCGGGTATTCCAGAGATTCTAAAACAGCCAAGCAGCCTGAGAGTTAATAATCAAGCATGTAGGGGGAAGACAACTAGTCTTACGAATTCGGTTCCAGACACAAGGGAAGCTATCTTCAGAGGTAGTGTTTAGTGTCCTCAAGAAAGGTGCGGCCTCACAAACCTGCATAGAAAAAAGACATTCCTAGAAAATATGTTCTATAGATTCTCTTTGTCTTTACACCAAACATGTTGAGGCTATTGTAATTCCTCGAGATAAGAAGTTTTCCTCTGTAGGGACAGCACAATGTAGTATTTTCCAAATAAAAATTTATATTTTTTAGGAACTTTCATTGTCCACACTTCATTAATCCAATTTACTGGAGTAAATGGTAGGTTACTTGAATCTTTTCCCAGCTTTTCCAACGCAAAAAATACCCAAATTTTGTGGAGTAATCTCCAGATTTTTTTCTTAGCTAGATTCGTTTGCCTGCTTCTCCTGTTGTGCTCGGTTGGATAAGGGATATATTTCGTTCAAGGTTCCTGATTTTTTGACATGTTTCAATTTCCTTCTGGGTTTAGCAAGGTTGAGACAGGTACATAATTGCTTTTGACTTTGGAGATGGGGTCCGAAAGGGATCAGAGATGTTGATGTACTAAGCCAAACATCTCTCCATATAGATATAGATCTACCATTCCCTATAGCCTAACCAAGGTGATCCGCTAAAAGATTTCTTCCCACAAAAATGCCTCTCCACCCATGTGAAACTATCAATTTAGTCCAACAATTTAGGAAATTTGAATTAGGGAAGTATATCCCTTTAAGTGTTCAAAACAAGAGGTTGGTCGAGTTCTCTAATAGTCGCCAAGCAAGATTTCCCATGAGGGCATCATTAAAGGCTTCAACATCCCGAAAATCGAGTCCCCCTTCCTTTTTATGCTTTGTGAGTTTTACCCAAGAGACCCATAAAATCTTTCTAATATTATGGTTTTCTCCCCCATCAAAAACGTGTTAAACCCGATTGTATTATTTTACAAAAGTGACATAGGTACTTTGAAGCAAGACATAAAAAAAAATGTTGGGATTACCGATAAAACACTTTTGAGCATGGTCAGTTTGCAAGAAGTAGAAAGAAATCTTGAGGACCAGTTGATCGGATTTTGGTGTATTCGATCAATGATTAAAGTAATGAGGTCTCTTTTTTTCCGTCCAAATAGTTCGGGTAGTCCTAAATATTTATCCACTCCGCCTTCTTTTGAGATTTTGAGCGTTTACTTTACGTTCTCCTTTAGAGCTTGATTAGCTTTCCTTGAGAATGTAAGTGATGATTTTTTAACATTGATGAATTGGTCTGAAAAATTTTCATACATGTTCAAAATATCTTCTAAGCGCTCACACTTTTGGAGGAAGTGCTACAGAAAAACATTGTATCATATGCGAAAAGCATATGATTTATTCTTGGACTCCCCATTGATACTTTAAAGCCTTTAAGATCTTCATTTTCCTCAGCTACACGGCAAAGACCGTAGAGGAATTCACTACATAGAATAAATAAGTAGGGGGAAAGCGGATCTCCTTGCCTGATTCCTCTTTCCTATTTAACTGCCCCTCTAGCTGATCCATTAGGTAAAAAGGAGTATGTGAATGTTGTTATACAGCTCATGATCCATCAGAGAAAAGTAGGGTGGAAACCAAACTAGTGCATCACATTATCAATAATTTCAACTCTACCTGGTCATATGCTTTTGACATATTCATCTTGTCCGCCATTGCGCACCATTTTGTTGCAACCGAGACCTTCAAGGAGTGAAGTACTTCATGTGTAATGAATAGCATATTATATGAGATTGCTCGTCTCGGTACAAAGGCGGATTGGTTCTCGGAGATTAGTGTTGTCAAGATCAGGTGAAGACTTCGGGTGAAGTCTTATCCAGACTCGACAATGATAAGTTTAATTTCCAGATTGCCCTTTAAACATCTATCAAATCGGAAAATGCCCTTTCTCTTTTTCTCGAGACATATAGGTGACTAATTAGAGGTTTGTGATCGGATCCTTCAAAGCGTAAGTATTCGCACCAGCAGAGAGGGAGTTTTCAAACCAGTTATTGTTTGCAACAGCTCTATCTAGGCGACATCGGACGATGAGTATGTATCGTACTCCTCGCCATGATAACGGGTCATCCGAATGGAAAATTTCATATAGATCTCCTGATGACATGAAGGAGTGAAGGTCTTCGAAAGAACCTTTTGGACGATATGTGCCGCCCGTTTTTTCCTCATTACCTAGGATATCATTGAAATCGTCCATAACTAGCCAAGGTTCCGCTCTTGTTAAGGAGGTTATGATCAGTTTGTCCTAGAAATTTCTTCGTGTTACTATGTAATTACTTGCATAGATGAAAGAAACACATGAGACTGGATTTTCATATCTAATACATGAATCGATAAGATATTCATTCGAAGATAAAATTTGGATATTTAGTTCTTCCTTCCAGAGGAGAATGGGTCTGCCACCACCATGCCCATGTGGGGGAAACTATTTCATAAACAGTTAAATTAAGAAATTAAAGTTGTTTGATAAAGAAAAGCGTATACATTTTTTTGTTTATGAGAGGAATATAATAGCAAGAGAATTGAACTTTGAGATCTCCTTTAAACGACGAACTATAAAGTCATTCCCCAAGCCTTGACAGTTTCAAGCCAAAAGCTTTAAGGAAGAGGATTTGATGGATTGTGAAAATCCATCCCCTTCTGTTCTTGACGTTTGGATGAGCCTGCTTTATGATTAACTTTTTGGCGAGGCTGATATCATCAGATGCTTCTCTTTTTTGTTGAGAGGGCTGCAATGGATGTTTGGCTAAGTTGGATTTTTCTCTTGCCTGCTGGCCTTCCCAACCGCTTCTTTATTGATGCATGGCCAGGTGAGACGACATTTTGGGGAAGATCCTCTTGAATTGGTCCTAGTCTAGCCATCGCAGGTATGCGGTTTTGTAATGGAGTAACTTGAGGATCTTTCGATGCAACTTGTTCAAGCGAGAGTGGAACTGTAGAAGTGATATTGTTTTATTTAAGCAAAGAGTCACGAGCCATATTTTCAGTCTTTTGGATTAGATTTCCTTTCTCTTTGGCTAATTGATACCGGAGTTTTCGAGTTGTGCACTCCCTCGGGTCTGCACAGCTTGTGTATTGAATCATCACATTTCGTAAGTCTCTAAGAGCTTTTTCCATAACATCATTTGGGATTTCTGGGGATGATTCTGTATGTAACACATGACGTTCAAGAGGGGGTCTTCTGCTTCTGATAGTAGGATTTTTACGTGTCAATTCCTATTATACTATCATGTCGTTGTAG
>OVBE01007791.1:0-18021 GCA_900406425.1 Iberis pinnata
GATATTTAAAAAGACTTGGAGTAGATTTTTGTTTTCATATTTATCTCTTTAATTTTTAGTAATAGGTAAATAGCAATTTTTTAAAATAATTAAAACACTTGAAAATACTTCAATAAAAAATAATGAGAGTTGTAGAAAACTAGAAAAATGCTGATTTTGGTTTTTGTTTAGAGTTGGTGGTTATTTCTAAAAACTAGTTTCCCTACAATGTAGAAAATCTATTTTGTCAAAAACTTGATTGGGTTAAAAAGTAGTTTTTGAAAAACAAAATCTAAAAACCAATTTGAAAACCACAAACAATCAAGGCTTAAATATTTGATTTTGTGGGTAAAAAGCTAAGATGATTATAAGAAGAATTTAATATATATATTTAGAAGGGTAATTACATGGGTATTTATACTAAAAATGCATGCTTAAAACCCTAATTACATATTTTGACCTAATGGGCTTTAGCAGGAAGACCCAGCTCGTCAGATCGGCCCAGTTTGCTTCAGGTCTTCTAGGTCGTCTCAGGGAGTCATCTCCTCTGTTACCCTTAAATCTGTAAACACAATCTCTAGAAAACACACGATTAAACATATAAGTAAATGACAAAAAGGTCTATCATACTTGACATAATTACAGATTTTACTAGGGTAAAATCCAAAATCAAATTTTCTCTTTTACCCAAACCAATCAAACCAAAATTAGTTTTTCTATTTTACCCAAACCAATCGATTTTCTCACTCAAACCAATCGATTTTCTCACTCAAACCAAAATTCAATTAAATTAAAAGTCTCTTTTCTAAAACTCAAAATCGATCTCTCATCCTTACTCCTAATCGCGAGTAAGTTCTTTGATCCAAGAGTTGTCCTCTTGTTCTGAAAATTGAAATCTTTGGAGTAAACTTTGAAGGTGAAAGAAGAAATGGTTGATACTAGGCGGTGTAAAGAAAAGGAGAGGATCCACCATAAAAAGAGGGGAAAAAAAGAAAAGTGTTTGAAGATGTTGAAGGAATCTCAAACGATGAAGGTGAAGTTTGTTATGACGATGACCACCAATGAAGAGAATGTCCAAAAGCCGGATGTCTCTAATGATGATAATGAGACGACAACCTCTAATGAAAAGGTCCGGAATTCATCGGCCAGAAGGCATGGGATTCATCATCCAGCTCAAGGGAATGAAAATGAAGTGATTGCTAACTCTAACAAAGAGGTCCATAATTTATCTGCCAGAAGGTCCGGGATTCATCATCCAGCTCAAGGGAATGAAAATGAAGTGATTGCTAACTCTAACGAAGAGGTCCTGAATTCAGCTGATTCATATCCAGATGAGATAAGAAATTAACAATATAATTGATGCATTTGGTAGTAGACGGTGTCAAGGAATATTGAGTAACACTCGGTATAATACTAGGAAAATTTAAGATTACTCGGTAATACCGACATAATACTAGGAAAACTTAGGATTACTCGAAATACTGGTATAATTATAGGAAGGATTACTCGATAATTTTATTAACTTCCAGGAAGTTGAGGCAATCAAACCATCAAGAATGTTCTTTCGTCCTTCTGAGTATAAGAAACAAATTAAGCTAGTTTGATTATACACTGAAACCAAAGTTGTCTAACGCCGAGAGAATCTGGTTTGAGGAGAATCCTTAATTCAAACACATTTTTCACATGAAAAGAGAGAAAGAAACCATAAGGTTCATGGAATGTGCAAGTGTTGGTGAGGGCAACCGAAACCAATAAGCGGAAACAAGTGTGGTTCATTGTCAATAAGCGGAAACAAGTGATGTTATGAAAACCCTGAAAAAAATGGAGAAACTGATCAAGAGAGTTGACAAGAACTTATTTTGAGTTCTTTTTGTTGTTTTGTGAAGTAGACAGTAGACAATGTCTTTGTTTCTTTTTGTTGTTTTATGATGTAGACAAATTATGGGGTATTTTGGTGGTATTGTGAAGGATTGTGAATTAATTATGAAGGATTATGAATGCATATTACAAGTCTTAACAAACAAATAAGAACGAAGAAATTTTTAACACAATTTTATACGGTTTTAAACACATTTTTATGAAAGCATATTACAAGTCTGAAAACAATTTTAAACACAATTTTAAACACAGTTTTACACAGTTTTACATAGTTTGACACAGTTTTACGCAGTTTCGCATAGTTTTACGGCAATGGTGAAAGAAAAAAAAAACCTTCATATCGATACTTTGAGTTTGGAGAGGCTTCCTCAATGATTGAAGAGATAAAAAAGTGAGAGAAAGTGAGATAGTCTTGCTTTTTTTTACCAAAGAATCTCCTTTTGACCAAGGAATTTCCTTAGTTGACCAAAAAATATACTTTTTCCCTTCGAAAATAACACTTAGTTATACCGAAGTTTTTAGTTTTACTAATCTTCTTCATAGTTATACTTTTTGTGATTTCAAATGTTTTTAGTTTTACCTATAATATTAATTTATTTTGGTAGTTTTACTTTTCAGTTTTCGGCATTACCATGTACGCATACCTGATTAGTGCACTAATATGTTTGAAATCATCATTTTATAGAATAATCCTTTAGAAGTTGTTCTTACTAAGAAAGTGTTTTTGTGAAGACAATAGAATGTATAGAAGAAATTATGAAACAAAGAGTTATTTTTAGTTATTTTGACTACTAGTTTTTTTTTACATAAATGTTATTTTCACTAATCAATGGAATGTATAAGAGTAAATGTTATAATTTGTTTTTCTTCCATATGCTTCCTTACAGCTTCTAAGCTACTGAATGGACGGCACAATTCATTGCAGTACAGACAAATGAAATCTCTCTTGACCTGAATGATGATCCATGTTTCCTAGACTTAAGATGCTGCTCATGAGCCTTAGAACTCCTATAACCTTTACCAAAAATTCCACAACTATAAAGCATAGGTTCTTCATCTGATTTACTTTTATCCAGAGCAAATGCAGATTGTCTAGCCTCAAATAACTCTTCTGTAACTCCATGAACTCCAACAACCTAAACGTTTCAATAAATTAAGATTAAGAATCTAATCTCAAGTAAGAACAATTGTGCAACCTTCAAAAGAAACTCACAAGATAAAACAATAGCAAACAACGCGAACAACGCAACTTGTAACTCGCGATTCTACACAAAACAATCGAAATCGATTGTAACTTGCAACGCGACTTGTAACTCGATTGAAATCGATAAATTATTGAAGCTTACTAAGACCCAATCCATATTCCCAATCCTTTATAATTGCCAAATGTATATCCTCTACTGTTTTCTTCAAGGCTACACTATACATGCGCCCTTTGAATTTGAAATGTACACTCATGTGTTTTGCCATTATATCCTGCTCAAAACAACAAAATAAAGTTCTAGTTATTCCTCTTGTTCCCAGTTCTACCCAATTATCTACAGGCATACTAAGTTTTACCTAATATTTTACAGTTATCAGTTCTACCAGTTATACTTAGTTTTACTTATACGATTAGAGTTCTTGGTTTCGGGTACGATTCAGATATGTCAATAGACATCTCATCTATTGTAAACCTACTCACAATTCAATCCCATACATTCAACCACATTCTTGAATTGTATAGCAAGCATCAATTTGCACCCAAAAGAGACAAAATCATCAAATCCAATTACAAACCCAGTTTCTATGGATAGATGTAGCTCACGCGGGAGAGAAGAAAGATTAACTTGCATTCTGACCTGCCACGCAAAAGTGCTTGTCGGACGGCATCGTCAGAGAAGAGGACTTGGGAGGAGACGATGGCGAGCTGGGAGAAGCCGATGAATGGCTCGCGTTCAAGATTTTGTTTTTTGTTTTAATTTCTGATATTTTTTTAATTGAAATTAAAAACCATGAGATTCAAACTAGGACCAAATCGATATCAATTAATTTGGTTTAAACTAGAATTTGTTTTCACTCATTAAGGGTAATTTTGTCCATTCACATTTGAGTTAATGAATTTGTGGCATAAGAGATTTAATGAGCCCATATGAGTTTTTCTTTCTCACATTTAAGGGTGATAGAGCATTTCACTCCGTCTCAGGCCTTCTAGGTCGTCGCCCACCTGGGCCTTCAGCTGAAATGGGCTTTTGGGTGGATTCTAAACCCGATATCAACAGTTAGTCCTCCTTCCCCAGGTCGGCGACGACGCAGCAAGTCGTCGATTGAGCTTCTAAAAATAAAAGTCTATTTCGGCTGAAGTGCATTTAATTTTTCCATAACCATTAACGAATCCTTTTTGTAGGGAAAATTTGAAGCATCACACCTTTCCCAGATACCCACGCGCAATGATCTTTTTTTTCGGTAACCGTTGTCTTCCAGGGGTATAAATACCCCTTCGCATCTTCATTCTTACACTTCATTTTTTCCAGAATTTTCTTCGCAGGTACAAACGCTCTTCCTTCTCTCTACTTTCTCTCTCTATAATTTTTTTAGCTCGGTAATTTATTTGTAATAGCTCGGTAATACCGCCGATTTTAAACTATGTCTTCAACCTGTGTAAACCCTAATGAGCCGTCTGCATCTCGCGACGATCTGAGTGTCGCCAAGATAAAAGTTAATCCTGAAGAAAGAGTTTCTCAAGGGAACTAGATCCAGCCTGACGACGAGCTTACGGGTTTCATCCCCACCAGATTCGCAGAGCAAACTCTTCGAGATCTCACTCGGAACTTATCCTTTTTCAACGGGATTCCGTTTCTGATCCCCAAGCCTCACGAACGACCTTGGGACTGTCCCCAAGGTTATGTCTGTCTGTACGAGTCTTTTTTCAGGAAGTGTCACATTTGGCTTCCTCTGCCAAAGTTGCTGATCTCGTACTGTGCGAGACGGAAGATCGCCATCTCCCAGCTGACAGCCCCCTCAATCAGACATATGATAGCTCTTTTGGCTCATGGACATGAGTTCAGGGTGGAGATCGGCGTCAGGTTCCTGGAGAATCTGCCGTTAATTAACCCGGTGACTCAGAAGAAGTCGAAGCTGAATACGGGCTTTGTGTACATTAATTTTAAGACCAAGTACAAGATGTTACACACCAAATGGGATACAAAGATCTACGATTGGAAAGGAGAATATTTTTTCCTGAAGGTCATCCCGGAGTCTGTAGGCGACGTAGGAAGGATCCTGAAAAGGAAATGGACAGACACCTTTGGTAGATACCACCTAGGAAAAGCCAAGCTGAAACTTGATAAATCCGACGATCCTAAACTGAATTTTTTTTTTTGTTATTTGCAGAGCTTCATTTCAAATCCGGTCCTTTTTCCGCCGAACTTTCTTGAGGATTTTGGGAGGATTCAGAACGCAGGGATTGTTGACATCAAAGATTTCGACAGCGATCGTATCCAGTGGAGCATCTCGTTCATTAATTCATGTGAGGTTACCTAGATGCTTTCTCTTCATTTAAATGAATAAAATAAGTTTCCTAATGACGAGTTGTTACTTTTCAGGTAGTTGCGAACTTAACATCCGTCCTATTAAGAAAACAAAAGAATGGGTCGTCCAAAGCCTCCAGCTGACTATGCTGCCGAACTAGAGCAATCTGCTTCAAGGTCGAAACGAAAGCAGGTGCAGATATCTGGTTCTGCTGGCAGTGAGGACGCCTGCACTCCGTTAGTGACCAAGAGGAGACGCCGATCCAACTGGGATCGCCAAACTCCCGATGTGGTAATCATTGACTCGACGGAGGAGCCAAATTCAGCTATTGTTCCTACAGAGGAACAAGATTTAATAGAGGAAGTCCTTGCTGAGGGACAAACAGTAAATGATGGTGTTCTTGCCGGGGATCACCAAGAAAAAGAAAATGCTCCTGAGGGGAAACAAGAAGTTCCTGCTGCGGGAGCGTCTTCAGGGAAAAATGTTCCTGCTACCGACATGGCGGTTCTGCCACCTGCTCCCACTGGTGGAACTCCCATAATCTCTCAGATTATGAACGAGATGATTGCGGACATGGACCCCGTAGATGGCGGTTTAGAGAAATTTTCCCAAGAACTTCCTCATCTTCTTGGCGATGGTGGTGATAATGATGATGAGGAAGAGGAGAAGGAAGATGAGGCCGAGGCCGAGGCCGAGGTTGGAAATGCCGAGGGGGAGAAGCTTCCAGTGGACAAGACCCAACAAATCACAGGGGAGTTAGCCGTTCTGGTTCATGCACAGAGGCGTGTCGTTCGCGCAGGATAAGCTTACGTACGAGGATTTAGTGAATCACCTTGGGACCAACGATCTGATCATTCCTACTGTAGATCGGCTGATGGCACTCAAGATTTGTGAAGTTCTGTCTCGGCAAGCTTGCCACGTAGATCATTGTCTTCATCTTCTTTTTGGTTGAGTTTTATAAGTTCTAACCTTGTTGCTTATTTTTGATATACAGACTGTGGTGATGAATGAGAATAAACTCCGAGCTGTAACCGAGAATGAGGACAAGCTGGTAAAGTTATCAAAGCTGGTTGACCAATACAAGAAACAGATTGCCGTAGATCGGCTTGAGCTGGACAAATAGGAGGAGGTCACCAAGCAGCTTACTATCCAAGTTGCTGCTATGACGAGGATGCTGAGCGACACGACGAAATCAGCTACTAACAACCTTTCCACTTTGAGAGCTGAACTTAAGGCCACTCACAAGTTTGCTGAAACAGAGCTCTGTAATCTATAGGCGGTCCAGAATCAAGCTAGTGTTGAGTTCACCAAAATTTGGGAGGCCTATGTTGCTCTCGAAGCATTACATGAGAGCGAGATGAAGAGGCTCCGCCTTTCCCGAGCTTCTCAAGTTGTGCTAGCGCAGCGAGAGACTCAAGTTGAGTGTGCAACCAAGCTTGAGAAGGTTCAACGTCATGTGGAGGATGGGGAAAAGGTTGATCCTATCATCTATATTTATGCCCAAGCTTAAGGGACTTTGGACTGTGTTCGAGTCATAGTGTCTGAAGGTGGTGTGGTACCTACAAGGATCATGGCGAATCTCGAAGCGGATTTGATAAGTACAAGGTCCAGTTTGATCGGTTGGATATAGCTGATGTGTCGCCAGAGGACTTTCGCTTTAGACCTAAATTTAATGAGCATGGTTCGTACCTAGTTCGGTCCACCCCAAGGGGTTCTGATACTTCTGCGGAAACTAAGACTGCTTCTCCAGCGATGCTGAGGGTTTAGCTGTTCCTTTGGAGCAACTTTCACTGTTTTCTTAGAGTTGGGGTCAGCTTGCCTTGTACCTCTTGTGTTCCTTTGGGGTAGTCGTATGTTTTTCTATGGGTCTGGGTCAGCTTGCCCTGTTTGTCAGCTAACTCTATTGCACATTTGTCCACTGTTTGGACTTTTAGAAGGGCTTATGTTTCCTGTGTCCGTAATTTGTTATGTCGTCGCTTCTTTTCATGAACAATGTAATGTCGGTTTTTTATAATGAAAATAGAGCCGTGAGTCGGTGAATTCTTTTGTGCTATTCCTGCCGACTTTGTATTTTTTTATGCATAGAGGTGTAGCTTGGTAGTTTTACCTGGTTTGACTTAATATTTTTAGCAAGGATGAGAAAGCTTTGATCTCATCGTGTGTTAGTTGTGAGCCAGAGCTCGGCTCTTTTCTTTTGATCAGGTGTGTAGCCAAGGTTAGGCTCATTTGCTATAAATATTAAATGGATGTTTCTCTAGTCCTTGTGCGAACTGAACATCCACCTGATCAAAAGCTGGAAAAGATGACCTGCAGATCGTTCTTTCCAACAAATGATCTATTTATAAGAAACTTTAGTCTTATCCATACTCTCTGTAGGAGTACGCGAGTCAAAAATCGGCTTTTATGTGGAGTCTTATGCTCGAACGTGGTGACTTTGTCCATACCCAATACTCGTCTTTAGGAGTATGCGAGTTGGAACTTGGCATTTATATGGAGATTTATGCTCGAGCGTAGGGACTTTGCATGCACCCAATACTCATCTTTAGGAGTATGCGAGATGGATCTCGGCTTTGTTAATGGACTTTGAGGCTTTGACGAGGAAACTTCGATCTCGTCAACATTCTCGTTTAGTGTAGGATATGTGCGAGTTGTGGCTCCGCTTTTTATTTTGTTTTATCATTTGTTATTTTGGGTGTTTTAAAATAACAAAGAACGTTGAGATGCGGATTTGAGAATTATTGGACCTGAAACAAAGATGGTTTATATTAATTGAAATAGCTGCACCTAGTGGGTTGCCTACGTATCCTGATAACAGGGATCAAGCCAGGTCGTAGTTCACAGTACAATGAAACTTAAGAATAAAATCTTTTGAGTTTGGTGGCATTCCAGAAGTTCGGATTTGGGGTTCCGTCTTCGGATTTCAGCGCGTACACTCCTCGTTTGACTATCTTGGATATCTCGTACGGACCTTCCCACCGAGCTCCCAACTTGCCGGCATTCTCTTCTACTGTATTCGCGTAAGTCATCCGCAAGACTAAGTCTCCTTCTTCGAACCTTCTCCGTTTCACGCTTTTGTTGTAATATCGCATTGTGGCCTTTTGATAGGCACTTAACCATATCAGTGCTCTGTCTTATATCTCTTCGACATCGTCTAGTGAGTCAAGTAACATTTCGTCGTTGATGGCCTCTTCTTCTGGTAACTTAATTCGGCGCAAACTGAACACTCCTGCCTCTAATGGTACTAAGGCTTCAATTCCACGTGCCAGGGAAAAGGGGTCTGGTTTCGTGGATTGTTGTGGTGTAGTTTAGTAGGACCATAGGACGCCGTCTAGCTCGTCGACCCAGAGTTTTTAGATTTTAGTCTTTTCTTGAGTTTGTCGACTATGGATTTGTTGATTGCTTTGGCCTGTTCGTTCCCCTGGGGGTACCTTGGTGTGGAGTGGTTCAATTGGATTTTTCACCTAAGAAAACAGTTAGTAAGTAGTTTATTAGTGCCAAATTTAGTGTTTGATTGATAGTACGACCGGTTCGTCGTCCACCTGTCATAAAACACTTTTACTATTTTTTGCGCAGAAGTTGGTTCTGTTATCTGTAATGATTTCGTACGGGACGATGTGCCGGCAGATGATGTTTTACCGAGGTGGGAGTTTATGGTATTTAGTCGTGGAACCTGTTTAGCTTTGATTACGGTGTAAGACTCTGCTTTGACCCATTTTGTGAAATATTCTGTCATTACTAGCAGGAACTTGTGCTTGTTCGTTGCCACCAGAAATGGGCCTACGACATCCATCCCCCACTTCATAAATGGATAGGGGTTTGCCGAACAGTTAAGTGGTTCAGTAGGCGCATGATTCGTTGGTCCGTGTCACTAGCACATCTCGCATCTTTTGGCGTACTCCTGGCTGTCNCATCGTCGGCCAGTAGTGTCCATGATTCTTTATTCTTAATGCCAGGTATCATCCACTAGAATGACTCCCACCAGCTCCTTCATACAGCTCGGCGAGGACCTGTTGTACGTCGTCTCCATTAATGCATCACAGCAAGATTCCGGAAGTGGATCGTTTGTACAGTTGCCCGTCTACGACGGTGTACCTTGTGGCTTTGACTCGAAGGCGTTGTGCTGCCCATTTTTCTTATGGTTCTTTTCCTGTAAGGATATAGTCTACTATCTCGGTGTGCCCGTCGGGTTTGTCGTGCTCACTTTGTTCTTCATTGAAATAGATGAGTTCGTCGATGGCGTTGGCCATCATGCTAGTAATGCTTGGTGAGTTTATGTACTCCAAAGGGATAGTTCGCTTCTAGGTGAGTTCATTGGTGGATGCCATGTTAGCCAAGGATTCGGCAAGCTGATTCTCGTTTTTGGAATTTTGGTGAGCTTGAAGTTGTCAAACTCGCTTGATTTCTCCTGAACCATCTGGTGGTATTATAGCATTCGATCATTTTTTACAGCGTATTCGCCACTGAACTGATTGGTGACGAGCTGAGAGTTGCAGAAAGCATGTATACGCAGGGTGTCGAGGTTCTTGGCGAGTCGTAATCTAGCTAGTAGTGCCTCATGTTCTGCTTTGTTGTTAGATGCTTCAAACTTGAACCTGAAAGCATGTTCGAGTACCTCCCTAGTAGGTGATTCGAGTCGGATGCCTGCACCTAACCCTTGCTTTCTTCTGGAACCGTCAACGTAAAGATTCCATGTTCCTGGTGGAGCCGCACTATTTGCTCCGGGTGGGATTTCGGCAATGAAATCTACAAAAGCCTACGATTTGGAATATGTACGAGTTCAGTACTCCATGTCGTATTTGCTGGGCTCAACTGCCCACTTAGTTAGTCTGCCGAATTGATTTGGGCTGTGGAGTATGGTTTGTAGTGGTTGGTTGGTAAGTACGACGATAGTGTGTGATTGGAAATAAGGTCGTAGCTTCCAGGATGCGGATATTACGGCGAAAGCCACCTTCTTGATGGTAGGATATCGCGTCTTGGTGTCGTTTAGCGACTTGCTTACGTAGAACATCGGTTTTTGTTCGCCTTGATTCTCCTTTACCAGGACGCCACTGACGGCCACCTTGGAGACTGTGACATATAAGTAAAGGATTTTTTCGTCCTCTGGTTTGGCAAGTACGTGGGGCGTTGTTAAGTATGAGTTGAGCTTGTTGAATGCGTCCTGGCACTTTTGATCCCATGCAAAGCTTTTGTTTCCTTTGAGGATCTGGTAAAAGGGTAAACTTTTGTCAGTCGACCTGGAAATGAACCTGTTTAACATTGTGATTCGGCCCGTGAGGTTCTGCACTTTTTTCTTTGTTCTAGGTGCCGGTAGGTCGAGAATGGTAGCTATCTGCTTGGGGTTTCCTTCGATGCCCCTCTTTGTTCTGACGTACCCGAGGAATTCGTCTGATGTGACTCTGAAAGTACACTTAGTTGGGTTAAGTTTCGTTCCGTAGAAGTTGAGCGTTTTGTAGCATTTTGCCAGGTATTGCACGTGATTCCCCGCATTGGCTAATTTGACCAGCATGTCATCAATGTATACTTCCACGGATCTGCCGCGCTTATCGGAAAACATCCTATTTACCAGACGTTAGTAGGTGGCTCCTGCGTTCTTGAATCCGAATGGCATTACGTTTTAGTAGTACGTTCCCCTATCTTTGATAAAGGCCGTTTTTTCCCGATCTGCATGATGCATCATAATTTGGTTATACCCTGAAAAGGCATCCATAAAGGATATGAGCTCGTTTCCTGCACTCGCTTCCACAAGATTGTCTATATGAGGTAAGGGAAAGCTGTCTTTGGGGCACGCCTCGTTGAGGTCGTTGAAATCGACACATACACGCCATCTGCAATTCTTCTTTTTGACGACGACTGGGTTAGCCAACCACTATGGGAATTTGACCTCGGCGATTAACCCAATGTTCAAGAGTTTCTCCACCTCGTCGTTTACTGCTTGAGAGCGTTCCGTACCTAGCCTACGATGTTTTTTCTTTATTGGTTTGTAGGTTGGATCGACATTCAGCTCGTGACAAGTGATGGTGGGGTCGATCCCCTTCATGTCATCCATAGTCCAGGAAAACGTGCTGGCATTCCTTCTTAATAGATAAATTAATTCGGCTTTTATGTCTTCAGCCAACTCATTTCCTATTTCGGTAGTGCGATTCGGGTGCTCAGAATGAATACCAACTTGTTTGACTTTATCTAATTCCGGTGTGGAACCATAGACTAGATGGGATTTTGCAGTGTTCTCTGATACTTGCAGGGTTCGTATACAGTGCTCAGTTAGGAAGCAGGTTCGGGCCATGCGCTGATTTCCTCTTATCGTCCAGGTTATCCTGCTTGTTGGGAATTTAACGCATTGATGGTAGGTTGATACTATTGCCTTCATGGAATAGAGCCATAGTGTACCGAGGATTACTTTATATGCTGAATGTTGGTCCGTCACGACAAATTTGACCATTTGAGTGGAACCCCTGGCCTGAACAGGTAATTTGATTGTCTCGGTGGAAGAGAAGGTTTCCCCACTGAACCATGTTAGTGTTTTGCTGCCGTCTTTAATTAGGTCGGCGCTTATTCCCATGTTGTTTAGCGTGTCTTTGAAAATGATATCTACAGAGCTACCTGTATCGATCAAGATTCTAGCTACTTTCATATTCGCGATGACCAGCTCAATAACCAGGAAATCATTGTGAGGCTGACTTAGTCCTTTTAGGTCGGCGTCTCCGAACTCAAGTGCCTGGGATCTTGGCGTGATGTCGGTTTGTTCGTTCTGTGCAGTAGCATCTTGTCGTTCAGAGAATCTGATCAATCTTACTGAATCATTGCAGGAGACCACACTGCCCATGATCACGTTGACTCGTCTTCTTGGTAGCAATCCTTCCATAGCTCGGTCATATGGGCTACAATCTCGAGTTCGAGTAGGAGGTGTCTAATTGTCGAGAGTATGTGAGCTCATTTTCCGAATTGTGTTGACTTGTTGGGCTTTTCCCTTCATGGCCGAATTATGCCACATGTTTCCACTTCGTCTTCTATCGTTGGACCTACTTTTGTTGGTATCGATTTTTCTGTCCTGGAACTTTTTAAGAAATATATATTATAAATGCCGAGAGTTCGCAGTTTTTTGCCCGTTTTGTTTGTGGAAATCAGAGTATGCTTTCGGGTCGTCGTCATAAGGTGGAGGTTGGTATGTGGTTTTCCCATTCTCGGTAATCACATAGGTAGTGCGACCTTTTCTATCCTTTGAATAGTGTTGCATAGGTTCTCGTGGGATCTCGTCCCTTTTTCAGCTCGATTTCGTGGCGTGATGTTTTTTAGACATTACGGCGTGCTCTTCTTCTATTTCGACGAACTTATTGGCCCTGTGGAGCGCGTCTTCTAGTGTTTGTGTCGGGTTGATGAGTAACTCGTCTTTGAACCTTGAATTAAATCAGAGGGCTTTCCGCAGAGCGGCAATTGCGCCTTCGTCGTTTATTACTATCCGAGCGACAACTCCTTTGAACCTGTCGATGAAGTCTCTTAGTGATTCGTTTTCCTACTGAGACAACGTCCATAGGTCGGTTGTCGAGGCTTTCTTTGCGATGTACATCGAGTAGTGTTTGATGAATACATTTGACAATTGCTGGAAGTTATCGATGGTTCCCGGCTCTAGACGGGAGAACCAGTCTAACGCCGATCTTGACAAGTTTTCCATAAAGAGTTAGCACAAACTTGCGCTCTCGTCATAGCGATGGTGAAAGCCATCAGGTATTGGATTGGGTCACTTTTGCCGTCATATCTTGTGAACTTGATCTTGGCAGAGTGCCGAACCGGGACATCAGTAATCCTCTTGGAGAATGGCTTGATGTACCTGCGAGCTCATTAATTTTAACTGTTCACGAATGTATTGCAGTTCGGCAGCTTCAGTTGTGTTTCTGAATTTCGCTGCGTTAATGTAATTAGGTTGCCTTTGGTGCCTAGCTGTTGTTTTGGGTGTCTGCTGGAATGCTCCGAACAGGGAGCGGTTCATGGTGTACGTATCCCTGTCCTCTGTGGATGCGGTTATTACTTCGAGCTGCGCTCTTAGGCTTTGCGATTCGGCTCTGAGCTTGGCGGTCTCTGGTTTTTGCTTGTTCATTTGGTTCCACATGTCCTGCATGGTAATTTCGGGGATCTCGTCCTCATGATCTGATCCCCTGATGTTAATTCGACCATCTCTGGTTCCTATATCGGCGGCGGTGCCGGTGGATCCATCTTGTGGTTTTTTGGTTAATCCTCTCGTGGTCATTGTTCTGTTTGATGTTTTCCTGTGAAAGAGATTTTAAGATATTCCAGCTGTTAAGTCCCCACACACGGCGCCAACTGTTGAATTAAGACTTAACAAGTAAATTAAATCTTTGATATTGTGAGTAAAAAGCTAAGATGATCTTAAAAAGAATTTCATATATATTTAGGAGAGTAATTACATGGATATTTATACTAAGAATACATGCTTAAAATCCTAATTACATATTTTGACCTAATGAGATTTAGCAGAAAGGCCCAGCTCGTCAGATCGGCTCAGTTCGCTTTAGATCTTCTAGGTCGTCTCAGGCCTTCTAGGTCGTCGCCTACCTGGGCCTTCAGCTGGAATAGGCTTTTGATTGGGTGCTAAACCCGGTATCAACAACACATTATGCCATTTTTTTCATCAATAAAATAAATAATCAAAGCATTCAAATACAACAGATGTTAACAAGCATCACAAAGATAAAAGAGATAACAAAAAAAACCCGAGGAAACAAAGATACAAACTAACACAGAGATGAAGGACTATCCACCTGGAGCAAATGAGAGAGCCATATCGGAACCCTTCGCAATATACGATAGTAAACGAAATTCCTTTACAACAAATTGTTATAACTTTAAAGCGGTTGATTACAACTTTTTTCCTTCAAGCACAACTCTAAAATTTGAACTATGACTAAGTGTATTAGACAAGGTAGCACAAATCACCACTGTCGAGTACCATTTTTGAGGATTTGAAACCATTGTTACCATATCACGTGAAGATAAGGTGACATCTAAAGCTTAAGGCTTATAACACTTTCAATGGCCCATTGAAGACTTAAGAACTGAGCTTGTCGCAAGGTCACCAAACCCGAGAAAGCCAACGACCATGTAATAAAACTAGACCTTCCCAATCATGAATAATCCACGATGCACCACCCAAGTAATAAGATCTAGCCAAGCCAAGCCTACATTATATTTGAGTCTTTCACTAGGTGGGACACACCATTATGTGGTTTACTCAAATATGATTGATTATTTCTTGACAATGTTTGATTTATTTTTTATTAGAGATAATACTAATACGATACAATATCTCACATTGGAAACTCAAAAAGATATTGGCTAATAGGGATAAAGACACCTGAGTTTTGGAGATAGCTTCTGACGTGGACATGATGACAGAATGACTTGCTCACGAAGAAATGGAGGGACTGAAAAGGAAAGCTGAGAGCTCACAGAAATGGGAACATTGGTTTTGGCAATATGAGAGAAAAGGAAGCTTGAATCATGTCAAGTATGAAAGGATGAGAAAGGGTTTGGGTAGTATTTAAAGGTCGAAAAAGTGTTAGGCAAAGATACACTTTTTAGCCGATTGAATTAGGCTTTTTGAGAGAGTGTCAAAAAGCATTTAAGAAAGGGTTGTGAGTGAAACAGTTTAAGTTGTTAAGAGTGTTGCTCGTACAAGAAAGAAAAACTAATCTTGTACTTGGTTTAAAGTTGATTGAATAAAGTTGTTGTTTTATGGAATAGTGTAGTTCTTTGTCTTCAGTTGGTATCAAAGCGGGCATATGAAAAAGGACTCTCATCCTATAAATCATGTGAAGATCTTGTGACAAGAAATGGAGAACACTCAACTGCCAATGACTCGATCACTGATGTTGAATCGGGACAACTTTGGATGGTGGAAGGTCCAAATACGAGAGCTTCTCAAAGGGTTAAACGAAGTAGTTTGGAATGTTGTTCTGACTGAATGAACTACACCACGAAAGAAAGATGAAAAGGGTGAGTGGATCGACAAAGAATCAAGGGAATGTACCAATGCTCAGAAAGTACTAAAATCAAAGTACAATTTTAAAGCTCTATCAACCATCTGGTGTTCACTCACAAAGGACCAGTTCAGGCGGGTTCAAGGTTGTAAGACAACAAAACAGGCATGGGATATACTTCAGGCTACATATGAAGGAACTGATGATGTGAGACGATCCAGAGTTGATCTCTTAGCTTCTGAGTTTGAAAGAATCAAGATGGGAGAAGATGAAAGCATTGAAGAATTCAGTGGGAGATTATCATCCATAATAAATTCTTACGGGGAAATGGGTAAAGCATACAAGGACAAGAAGTTAGTGAAAAAATTCCTGAGATCTCTACCAAGTCAGTATCGGTCACACAAATCAGCACTACAAGTCTCAAAGAACTCAGATGAAATGTCGTTTGAATAGGTTGTTGGTATGATGCAAGCTCAGGAACTTGAAATAAGACAAGAAGAACCCAAAAAGAAAGGTGGTGTGTCTTTCATAGCTGCAGAACATCAAACATCAGAATCAATAGAAGACATTGTTAGGATCATTGTCAAGAAATACTTCAAGAAGTATGACAAATGACAAAAATGTGAAGGTTCAAGTTCAAACAGGTCTGAGATAAAAGCTGACAATGACAGAGGTTATCGTAGAAACGATAACCAAACCGATAGCGACAAAGGGTATCGCATAAATGATGTTCAGTGTCATGAATGCAAAGGGTTTGGACACTTTAAGGCAGACTGTCCAAATCTGAGAAATAAGGAAACAATAAAGTGCTTTGAATGTAAGGGGTATGGACATATCAAGTTTCAATGTGTGAATCAACATAAGCGGAAAAAAATCATTTGTAAGTCAAGATGATGACAACGAAGATACTGAGTCAGATGAGGAAAGTGAGGAAGAAATGGTTAACTTGGTTTCTTATGTTGGTATTATTGATGAAGGTCCAAAATCTGATGCATACACTAATAATGAAGTAACTCTATTAGAAGAAAAAAAAATCTTGTGTGAAAACCTAGTGTCCCTAAAAACACAGAATAAAGAGCTAACACAAGAGAATCAAATACTAGTTGAAGTTATTGAGATTCTAAGAAATGAGCTCAAAGAAGAAAAAGGGAAAGGTGAGCTGTTACAACATCAACTTCAGGAGCAGCTGAAACAAGTCAGAATGTTGTCATACGGAACCAAAGACCTGGACAAGCTGCTTTTGTTAGGAAGACCTGGAACTGTTAACTGGGGATTAGGGTATCAAGGTGAGTCTGGAGCTACGACCACTTTTGTTAAAGCCAATGTGGATCATGAAAAAGAAGAAGCAGGAGTAATGACAACTCAGAAACAGAAAGGTGAAAGCTCGGGAACCAAAGCTGTGACTCATCAAACTCATGCACGTAAACGTAGGACATCTGGTAGAACCTAAATGCCATGTAGCTACGGTGGTAAGTATGGTCATGTCAGGAGAGACTGTTATTGGTGGGGTGATAGAATCTTTCAAGTGCAACATCATCAAGAATTATCATGTTGACAAACGCTATAGAGACGAAGTCAGGGCAAGAGAGGAACTTACGTATTGTTATTCAGCACATAGTACTGAGATAAAACATGAGGATATATGTGAAAGCAAGATTTCCTTCACACCATTAGAATATGTGAATCGAAATGTATACCTTTATTAAAATTTCTTAAGTATTACAATATTCTCTCAAGTGTTACAAGTTTTCTCTCAAGAATATCAAAGTTTGCCAGAAGATTTTTGGTCCACTTTCCGGACCCTTGTGGAGACTATTTATAGGACTCTCTACGAGGATCCTCCAGTATCTTCTGCATTCAATGCCTCCTTCATGTCTCTGATTTGCCGTTACATCCTTTCAAATTCGCACCACGCCTCCTTTCACTCTCACTCGCGAGTCTTCCGAGAGACTTCACTCTGGGCTTCGTGACAGGCCGAGTCGACCCACTAAGGGTAATATTCACGATGGGCTGCGCCGACCCACTACCGATTCCTCCCACTCGTGGGATATGAGAAAACTCCCGTCATAACTACCTTTCAGAGCAACATCACAACTCACCGTACGTAGTCGTCGTGGCCACCCTCCAGAGCACCATCGCGACTAGTCGTACGTGGTCGTCGTGTCGACTCTCCTAAGCTCCATCGCGACTCACCGTATGTAGTCCTTGCGGCCACTCGTCATAGCGCCTTCGCAACTCACCATGCCTCGTCATCGATTGCCGACTTCACGAGCCGACCCAGGCCAAGTATATCGACCCGAGTCGATTTACGCACCCACATTTTACCTCCCATTCCATTAATGGAAGTTTTCCTTTGATGGAATCGGTATTTTCCCGCCTTCACGAGATTCCTAGAGAATCTGACTGGATTTCATGCGGATTTTCCGCGAGGATATGGTTGAGGATCAAGATTCTGAAATCAGAATCTCTTAAATCGCTCCTTCTTTCCACTATATGAGGCAACAAAAATTTTTGATTCCCCACTTCTGTTTCATTTCCTATTTTTGTTTTCGCTTCGAAAACCCTGCGCTCCACCTCCGCTCGAAGAAGGCTTCATAATCCTCCGCCCAGGACACCTTTACAAGGTATTTACTCCTCATTCCTCTCTAGAGTTCCTTTTTGT
>OVBE01007792.1:0-18021 GCA_900406425.1 Iberis pinnata
TTAAGTTTAATAAAGAAGAGTGTTCTTTAATATTGTGTTATCGGTTTAGGTTTTCAAGAGTCACCAACTTTTATTGCTTGTGTTGTGTGTATTACACTAATAAACTTTAGAAAGACAAGTACCACTGTTTATACGATGTCGTTTCGATGGGATTTGAAGACATGTATGTGTTTGCGAAGCTGGAAATTAAAAGCAGCTCTTTTACTCCCATCTGGTTTTTTTTTTTTCTTTCTTAAAATGTTAACCCACGAACACGAAATCAGCAAATCTTGAGAATAAAACTTAGCTGCAGATGATCTTACCTCTTTCTTCGCTTTGATTTTGTTCCTTCTTCTTTGGTGAAGTATCAAATTCTTCAGATCTCGGGACTTAAATCTTTCTGTTTGATCGGATCTGATTCGCAATCTTTGAGAAACAGGGAGGAATAAGAATCATGGCAGGTGCGGCCTCTGCGCTGTTTCTGCTCGATATCAAGGGACGTGTGCTTGTGTGGCGTGATTACCGTGGAGATGTCACAGCTGCTCAAGCTGAGCGTTTCTTCACCAAGCTCATCGAGAAAGAGGTTTCTCTTCGATTATTCTTTCCAACTTTTTATTATTTGGTGTTGATTTGGTGAGATTTTTCATATATTAGCCGTCGTCAATGGAATTCACAATCGTTCTAAGCAACTTGCCTTATCATTTTATAATGTGCAATATTGTCTGTTTTGTATGACTTGCTAATAGAATTCTAAAGTTCTTTTCCTTCGTATCTGTCTTCTGAAATTCTCGTGTGATTTACCATATGAAGTTTCATACATTTGGAGCTGATGAACAAGCTTGTACAGTTGTTATACGATTAATATTGGATTAGAATGTGATCAGAATCAGTATATTTATGCTATATCTTAGTGAGTTTGCTTATTTTTTGTCTAATATTTCAGGGTGATTCACAGTCGAATGATCCGGTTGCTTACGATAATGGAGTGACCTACATGTTTGTACAGCATAGTAACATTTACCTAATGATAGCGTCCAGACAGAACTGTAATGCCGCCAGTCTTCTCTTCTTCTTGCACCGCGTTGTCGATGTAAGCATCCCTAGTGTTTCATTTTTTTGCAATTTCATCTTTTCCCGGAGTGGAGGAAAGCAATGAGACTGCTTTATATGATACCAATCACTTACATGTTTCTTAAAATGATTGTAGGTCTTCAAGCATTACTTCGAGGAACTAGAAGAAGAATCGTTAAGGGATAATTTTGTGGTAGTGGTATGTAAATGCTTCTCCCGTCTGCTCTTATAATATTTCCTTGATGCTAGATGTTGTTATTTCTCTTGGGTTGGATGAATATATGTGGGCAAAAGAGTATCTCTGCTATTAGATGCTGAAATTGATTTCTGTTGCTGGCAGTATGAGTTACTTGACGAGATGATGGACTTTGGTTACCCTCAGTATACTGAAGCAAGAATCCTTAGTGAATTCATCAAGACTGATGCATATAGGATGGAAGTTACACAGAGACCTCCAATGGCTGTCACAAATGCTGTATCATGGAGAAGTGAAGGGTTACAGTTCAAGAAAAACGAAGTAGGTGCTTAGTTTTCAAGCAGGGAAATATTTAGGTTTCCAGAGGTTAAGAGATCTCTGTTTCTGTTTTCCAGGTTTTCTTGGACGTAATAGAGAATGTAAATATCCTTGTGAACAGTAATGGGCAAATTGTTAGGTCTGATGTTGTTGGAGCACTGAAGATGCGAACGTACTTAAGGTGCATTCTCTTGTTTCTTTATCAACCAGAATCAAAAGGTCCTTCCTCTTTGACTCTCTATGTCTTAATTCATGTTATAATTACAGTGGAATGCCAGAGTGTAAGCTAGGCCTGAATGATAGAGTATTGTTGGAGGCACAGGGACGAGCAACAAAAGGAAAAGCCATCGATTTGGAAGATATCAAATTCCATCAGTATATAATTTCTTGCAACTCCAACATTCTCCGATAACTCATCCATACCATGTTTTCAATATTTTAGTTTATGAGTCTTATTCTTTAAAACGCAGGTGTGTTCGACTGGCTCGTTTTGAGAATGATAGAACGATATCTTTCATACCACCTGATGGAGCTTTTGATTTAATGACATATAGACTCAGTACCCAGGTGTGAAATATGGAATATTACACAGAAGATTTTAATTCCTTATGCGAATTAAATCTCATCAATTTTCTTTTCTCTTTTTACATGATGAATGTTCAGGTGAAGCCTCTTATATGGGTAGAAGCTCAGATAGAGAGGCATTCTAGAAGTCGTGTTGAGATGCTAGTAAAAGCTAGAAGCCAGTTCAAGGAAAGAAGGTAATATAATCTTTGTTTGATTTAACTCATTTTACCAATATGTAAGAATCCTTTTTACTGCAGCACGGCGACAAATGTTGAAATCGAATTGCCTGTACCAACCGATGCATCCAACCCAACCGTAAGAACATCTCTCGGGTCTGCCTCATATGCTCCTGAAAAAGATGCATTGGTCTGGAAAATCAAATCTTTCCCTGGGAACAAGGTAAAAAGTTGTTAATATAGTTCAATGTAAGACTTGACCATATAAAGCTGAATGTTTATATTAAGTTGTGAAACAATGAAGGAGTACATGTTAAGAGCAGAGTTCCATCTACCTAGTATAACCGCAGAAGAAGCAACTCCTGAGAGAAAAGCTCCAATTCGAGTCAAATTCGAGATTCCATATTTCACAGTTTCAGGAGTGCAGGTCAGTATTCTCAAGAGTGATATTCAATATTTTAAGCAACTAAAACATTAAAGTGGAAGAATATTGATGCAGGTTCGATACTTGAAGATCATTGAGAAGAGTGGGTATCAAGCTCTTCCATGGGTAAGATATATAACTATGGCTGGTGAGTATGAACTCAGACTCATGTAATATGAGATCTTTTTTGTTTTCTGTTTTGTTTTGTTTTATTTAAGTCTTTGTTAATGAAACAAACCAGAGGAAAATCAGTGATGAAACGGGAAAAAATGTAATATTTTAGCAGATGAAATTTGTGGTGAATTATTTAGTAAATGAAATCATTTTGTTTATTACTCCAATTTTATTATACGTTAATACAAAAGTTAAAACATAGCCGTCTATTTATGTTGTTTATGGTAAATAATGCATACAGCTTCTCATATTTTATATTTTTCTGCTTTTATCCACAAGTTTTGTTTTTTTGTTAAGTAAATATTTTTATCAAATAAAATATAAAATTGTAAACTTCAATTAGGGGTGGGCAAATGGAAATTTGGGATGAGAATTTTCGGGAATGTGAACGGGACGGGAATTTGGAAACAAAAATATATGTCCCATTTTAAATTCGGGACGGGATGGGACGGGACGGGAACGGGAATTCCCGAAAATATAACAAATGAACCAAAATTTTTTGTTCCTACAACAATTAGCTAATTTTCGACGACACACCGGTAACAACCACAAAAATAAAAGTAATTATATATGTTTAAATAGTATCAAAGTCAATTACTTCTATGTTAAATAGCATCAGTTATCGTGTCTCCTTGTAGAATTAGGATAGATGAACTTAGGTTCTGCCGTTTTACTTAGAATCACAAAAATTAGGTTATAATTGTTAATAATATAATTAGATTAAATTTATATAGATTATAATTTTACTTAATAGTTAAACTATGGACATTAAAAAATATAATAAATTAGTATATTTATATTATATATATATGTAAAATATAATTATAACATATATATTTATATTTATAATTTTGTATATCTGTCTCTAATGGGACTTCGGGAATTCTCATTCCCGTCCTGTCCCGTCCCGTTCCCATTCGGGAAATGAAAAAATGTCCCATATGGGAATATATATTTTAATGACGAGAATTTCGGAACGGGTTCGGAACGGAACGGGACAGTACGGAACGGAACGAATGTGATATCTACACAAAAATACAATTCAAAATTATTTGGACCTAATTATTATCCTATGATGGTAAAATAAATAAATACAATGCTTAGTTATGTTTGAAAAGTAAATATTATAGTAGTTTGTAATATAGAAATAGAGATACCAAATAAAATTTATGCCCACCATATTTTTTAATATATAAGCATATCATTTCTTTTTTGTCACCATTGCTTACGTCATTATAAAATATATGTTGCATATTTTTGTTTTTCTACTATATATTTGGTGTATGCACATGAGACATAAAATATTATTTTTTTATTAACTTTTAAATTGTGTGATCATTAATTCTGTGATTTATATTTTAATACAAAATTTTTAGGATATTAATTTGAAATCACATACATACATATATTCAAAATTTCCCAGCAAAACTTAAATATGAGAAAGTCATCATCTAAAAGTAAATACTATCTTATAATGTTCAAATTTAATTAGGTAAGAAATCTTCATGTCTCTTTTGACTGTAAATCTATAAAGAAATAGACCAATACATTTGTTCTCATTTTTGATCAGAAACATATAATTTTTATGTAGGGAAATTTTTTGAAAAAAATGTTAAACAAAGTAAGAAATTGTAAAGAAAGATACAAGTACGTAGGTTTGTAATAGTATATAATAAGTCTAAACAATCATAACTCATAGAAAAATTTAAAACGATATCACACAAATAAATATCACCAAAAAAAGCTTTAGTCTCATTTGTTATCACTATTTTTTCATGATATACTTTATTCCTTCTCGTACGACAATTGCTAATCCTCCAAGTAATGATTTATATATATAGTTATAGATTTAATTTATTTCATAATTAATATACATATTAATATAATCAATTTATTAATACATAGGTTAAGGAATAGAGCAGCAAGATATTTAATGCTTTGAAGGAACATGATTTTTGAGGAACTTGAGCATCCATTGCATTTTGTAGAGATCATGACTATTATTATGGCTTGTATATTATCGATGCATGTTGTTGACATATTGCAAATCGGAATATAAATATGCCTTCTTCATAATATAACATAATCAATGTATTAATATTAATATCTATTTTATAAATAACATATAATTTCATATATATATATATACATTTAATTTAAAGTAAAACACATAAACTTACTTTGATTAAGTTCAAAAAAAATATTTTTGAAAAATTTGAACAAAACTCAAAAGTAAAGTGAAATGCAACTTAATGAGTTTTAAAGTTGATCCAATCCATTTTTATGATTTATACGCCGTTCATCTGGTAAATCTAGTAAATGTATTACTTAACACACAAAATAATGAATAAATGTTAGTTTTAAATAAAGTTCCAAATGATATATGTTTTTTAGGCTTAATAGTTTTAGTTAATTTTTTAGCCTAACATAAGTAGTGGTTAATTTTTTGTATTTAAGATCAAGTTTATAAGTGGAGTTTACATTATTATGATTGTGCAGAAAGATTATCAATCAACAATCAGATATGCTACATACATTATGTGTATTAATTATATAATATAAGAAATTGAATTATATGTGTTTCAAAAAGTTAAACAAAATAAAAAAGTCTTAGTATTTATGACAAAACATCAAATATGAATGGCTCAAAACCATAGTTCAAATATATACATGCAATTTTTTGTATCTTTTTATAATGGCTGAACTTAATTATATTATATTTATAATCTAGTGTTATTAAATAGTTGATTTCAATTTCTATTTTAAATAGTTTTATTGGTTCTTGTATTTGAAATTCATTTACTAATAAAATTTGAAATGTAATGTTATTTGATGAAGATTTTAAGTCAGATTTTAAAAGCAAATGTTATTCAAACTTTATAAGCTTTAAAAGTATTTGTATTTTAAGTTATATGAAATTACTAGCTAAAAAATTTCATTAACAAATATTGCATCATAATCTGAAGTATGTTAAAATAAAGTGTTATTCAAACTTTATGAGCTTTAAAAATCTTTCTATTTTATGTTATTATACAATTCCTTAATAGTTTTTGTTTTGCCGTCACTATTTAAACCCTTACATTATTGCAATTGGTTTTTCTTTAGATTGTTGCAATTGTGTTTTTGGTCAAGTTCTTTTAATCTCCTATGAAATTTACAGATCGTGACAATTCGAAATATTGTTACAACTTCATCCACCCCTAAGAGTTTATGTTGTTGTGATACAACTAGTAACTGAGTTACCTATGTAAGCCTATTTTTTCTGCTTCTACCAAAGTAATTGTTTATTTCTAAAACTTTTGAAGAAACTATTTGCTATGATATATGCTACAGCGCCACATATTTGTGTACTTAAAAGAATGCAGCTAAAATAATAGATGAATTTGATAGGGAATCTTCGTATTATCGGGTATAAATTTTTCTGCTTTGCTCGAACATAATCTTAGCAATTTTAGAGTCGTTTTCCATATAAATGTATAGATTTAAAACTAGAGAACATATTTAAACATAACTGGCAACATGACCATGCAGGTAAATAATAACTCACAAAGATGTTATTCCGCCTTCAGATTAAAATGCATCAATTATCAAATGACAAAGTCCTTGAAATGTCTGCTTGGACTTTTTCTTATATGGTTAGGGTATTTATGTTTTTGAATTAGTATGTTTTTGAATTAGTGTGTGAATCTCTATGATCCTTTTGGAGGTCAATTCTACATGGATGATTGCTAAAGCAAACTTCTTATGTTATGAAAAAATTGCATCAATTTTTCTTTGAAAATATCTTATACGCCATTAAATTCCTTGATGTTTTGAAGTGAAGGAAGTATAGTCTTTCTATTCAATCTTCTTCATGCTAAGACTGAGTATGTGTGAAAAGTGTGCGAAAATATGCTTTTTGTCGCCTTATGGATAACGAGTTAAACCAAACTCAAAATAAATCATCTTCAACCCTGCTATAACTTTGATCACTTCTCATATCATGCGTACTTTATTATATATTAGATGATGTTCACGCGATTATTTTAATAACAACATAATTATATAAAAATATTATTATTTAAAATATTTAAAAATGTGTTGATTGTTGAAATTTAGATCTATGAAATGATTTAAGTCTAATTTATAGCATAATAAAAATTAAAATATTTTAGTGAAACTTTTAATCACTACACATTTAAACTATATTTTTTTATCATTTTAAAGTTTCTAAAGTTAAGTTTATTATTATGTTCACAAATTAGATTAAACTGTAAATATTTGAAAAAATAGAAACAAAATATTTGCTAAATATATTTTAAGTAAATAATTACATTTAAATTTCAAAAAAATATTCTAATATATATAATTTTATATAATAATATGTTTCTTCTTTCTTATCTAATTCAAATTCAATTATCAGACAAAAAGCTCTATAAAAATTAGAAAGCCAAAGTGCCAGTGTGTATAAGAAATGTTTTTGTAGTACAATAATATAACTATAAGAAATAGTTTAGATATAATAAGCGTATAAATTAAGTAAATAAAATACATTGATATAATTAGAACTAGAATTATCAAATTTAATGCTCAATGTTTAGAAAAAAATTGAATAACTATGGGATAATAAATTAATTTGTTACAATTTTTAATTTTAAAGTTATAAAGATATATTAATGTTATGATTTCTTACTATGGAATTATGAATGTGTGATATTTTTGAAACTAATACTTACAAAGTGGTATTTCGAGTTTTTTTTGTTTATTCTATGAACTCATACATTTTCAAAAATTTAAAGTTATTTAAAAATTTACGCATAAAAATATGTATAATAAAAACAATATAAAAACATATTTTCATTTTAACTGCAATTTAGCCGCACCATTTTAATTAATGTATAACTGCATCCGAGAATGGTAGTATATTATTAGTTAATTACGATTCCAGCTTTAATCATTTTTAGACTACAATTTAAAATTTTTAGTATATCTTAAAAAGTGTTTTGGTTAATGTTTATGGAAAAATACATTTGACTTAACATAATAATTTTTGAATTATCTGTTTTCTTTATAATGGCATATTTTAACACAAGACTGCAAATTTAACGGGAAAACGGTTTATCCATATCCGGACATGTAGCTAGTTGGGAAATTCGTTCATGTACATATGGATCGTGCTGTTAACTACCTGCATTCATTAATTTTTGAATTTTCATACTTCTACTACAAAGTCTTCTCTTATAAATGCATTAACCATTACGGCATGAACTATTTTTTTAACGAAGATGACTTAGACGATGACTTGGACAATATACTGATATATGAGAGAAACATTGTCGTTAGAAAACTTGTAATGACAAATTTATATGTCAAAATGACATCATTCTATTCATTAAAGAGATAACGGACACGTCGAGCTTAACTCGGTTTATTGAGTATAACGATATTGTTTTGACAAAAGAATTATCACTTTAATTGTGTTAGAAGATAATGGTTTTTTTACCAGTATATTGTTCATATTATCATTTGAGTCATCCCCATTAACAAATGAGTTCACACTGTAACGATCAATGCATTTATATGAGAAGATTTTGTAGTGGAAGTATAAAAATTCAAAAATTAATGAATGCAGGTAGTTAACAGTACGGTCCATATGTGCATGAACGAATTTCTCAGCTAGCTATATGTGTGGGCACTGATAATAAGCCGTTCATGTCACAATATAGTTGTGTGTTTGGTGTACTTTTCAAATCGTGTGACCATTATTTATTTGGTTTATCTTTTAATTTATGATTTTATTAATTTTTTATATAAAATCAGATATATCATAAAATTTTCAAATGAAATTCATTTTTTATGATCCGAGCAAAACTTAAATACGAGATCTAGAAAGTTATCATCTAAAAGTAAATACTATCTTATAATGTTTTAACATAATTAGGCAATAAATTATTTTATTTTTTTTTGACAACAAAGAAAAATTAACAATAAAAATTAAGATAGGAGCGGCATCGGCAAGCACCAACTCGGTGGACATGTGTCGACATAGGAGAATAGCTATTCATGATATCGGGCTTTCTTTGCTAGATGATCCGCCAGTGTAATCCATCATCGTTTCCGATGTTCCAATTCCATATGTGGGAAATGACTCTTGAGACTTTCAAGTTCGGCTAGTTCTGCCGCGTAAATTGGCCATTCGTTTGGATGCTGAAATATATGTACTAGATCCATGGAATCAGTAATGAATAACGTACATAACCTACCCTGGCACAACAAACTTTTCAATGCCCACACAAAGGCAAGTAATTCAGTATGTAGAGGTGACTTCCCACATCGAATCCCTGCACAACCAAATATAGTTGAATTCTCAAACTGAGGTACATACCAGCCTACCCCACTTAGTGTGTCAGTGCTCTTCTATGAGCCATCAAAAATACGCTAATCCATAGATCTTGGTATATTTCCTGGGTGATCCGTCCTTTCCAAATTCTGATTCGGTATTACCGAACCCTGTGGTATATTAACTGCGGACCATTGGTCCGCTTCTTTACGTGCGATATCTAAGGTATCCAATGGACTCCAATCCAAGTTATGAAAATATTTTGCATTTCGAGCTTTCCAAATGTACCATATCACCCATGGGAACAAGTGGAACATCTTGTGGGAATGGATGTGCTCAGCGCCTGAGATTAGATAATGCAGATTCTCGAACAACTTATCCGATGGAAAAACTCTCATCGGTGTAGGTATTTGCGATAAGGCCCAACATTGGAGTGCAGGGGGACAAACGAACAGGGCATGATTTATGGACTCCTGATTCCCACCACAACGAACACAAATCGCATCTGCTCTTAACTTCCGACGAAGTAGTTGATCATTAACTGCAACTGCACCTGATAAGACTTGCCATAAAAAGTGACACAATTTGGACGGAGCGGAAAGCTTCCATATTGCAGCACTCAATGGAGATAAAAAGGCAAGGCCTGCCAATCATCATTGCCATTGCCCTGTAAAGTTAGGGCTAACTCATATCTTGACATCACCGTGTACTTACCCGATTTGGAGAAGTACCAACAGACTTTATCCGAGATCAGCGTGGATGGTCTAATTGCTAGAATTGCAGGGATATCCTCACTAGACACCAATGCCCGTATAAGTGGAACATTCCACTGCGATGTAGCAGGTACCATTAGATCGACTACCTACAAATCTGGGGGAGAGCCCGAGAGGCAACATTGCGGTGGTCGCAGAAATTGCGGCACAATCCATGGATCCTGCCAGACTCGAGTTTGGCAGCCTGACTCGATAATATTACACATCCCTTTTAGCAAAAGGAACTTCGATTCCCAAATACTCCGCCACCCGTATGATGCACTCGAGGACTTTGGTGCCTGGTGGGCCTGGCAATTCTGGTAATACCGACCTTTTAGGACCCTTGCAATTAACAAATTCGGTAGCATATTTAATCGCCATAGCTGCTTGGCTAATAATGCCTTATTAAATAGGTGCAAGGATTTGAACCCTAGACCTCCCCACTTCTTTGGTATGCATAATTTTTGCCAAGCCACCCAATATATCCCTCTCGAGGATCCGTTACTACTCCACCAATAGTTTGCAATGGCACTTATCAACTTGGACAGTAAGGACATGGGGAGTGCAAAACATGACATAACATAAGTTGGCAAAGCTTGAGCCACATATTTGATAAGGATCTATTTTCCGCCTTTGGATAAAAAACGAGAAGACCAACCGTTGATCCTGGCATCTAACCGATCTCTGACATATGCAAAAACCTGAGCTTTTGATCCTTGGAGTTGTTCAGGTATACTAGGTATTTACCACTACCACCTTCTGTGTAAATATCGAGACGTGTTTTCAGAAGCCATCGATCCTGCGTCGGGAAAGATTTCCCAAATATGATCGTAGATTTATCAAAATTAATGCACTGCCCTGAAGCTTACCCATATAAATCCAGAATAGACGTCACGACTTGACATTGTGATAATGTAGCACGACAAAAGAATAAGCTATCATCAGCAAATAACAGATGGGACACTGGGGGACAATTCTTTGCCATCCGTATTCCGTGCAAGCTACCAGCTATTTCTGCCTTACGGAAATTCGCTCTGAGCACCTCCGTACATAAAATGAACAGGTAAGGGGAAAGAGGGTCCCCCTAACGTAATCCCCTTGTAGGAGTGATATTCCCTTTGGGCGATCCATTTAACAACACACTATACGAAACTGTTGTAACGCATGTCATTATCCACTGAATCCAGATAGTGTCAAATCCCATTTTTCCCAACAAAAGGCAGAGGAAACTCCACTCCACCCGGTCATAAGCTTTACTCATATCAGTCTTGATTGCCATGAAACCCTTACGACAACTATATTGTGATCATAGAGCAGGGAAAGCTTCTTGTGCTAACAAAACATTATCAGTAATCGATAGTCCAACAACGAAAGCCGATTGAGTCTCAGAAATGATACGTGGCAAAATTTTCCACAGCGGTTGGCAGAGCACTTTGGAAATGATCTTATAGCTCACATTACATAAACTGATTGGTCTATATCCCTTCATATCTTCGGGACGTTCTGACTTCGGAATGAGACAAATATTTGTCTCATTCAAGGATGTCTCGAAGACTCCTCGAGACATAAACTTCTCAATCATATGGGTTAGATCAGATCTAACTATATGCCAATATGTCTGATAAAAGAGGGCTGTCATGCCATCCGGGCCTGGCGCCTTTTCAGGCCCCATAGAGAACAGGGCCACTCGAACCTCTTCGGGGTCTAACGGATGTAATAGATCGGTATTCATCTCCGATGTAACACGTGCCTCTAGAGGTTCCAGAGCTGTAGTGACATTTGAAACTTGCGACGATGTGAATAAGGTTTGAAAGTATGCTACTGATTCATTTTCTATCGCCTCATCTTCATCTAACCATTGGCCCCTTTCATTACGGATTCCTGTGATTTGATTCCGTGCCCGCCTCATCTTCGTCGAGGCATGAAAAAAGCTTGTATTCTTATCTCCCTCCTTAAGCCATTGGATTCTGCTTTTCTGTTTCCAGTATAATTCCTCCGTTGATAACACAATACGCAGCTCTTCCGTCAGCTTAGGTATGTCATGGAAAAATGCATCATCGGCATGTGCTCAATCAAGCCGCACTTTAAGATCTTTAAGTAATTATCCTGAACTAGTGACTTCTTTATGACGCCAACGCGAGATATAGCCTCGACACTGTTTAACTCGAAACGATAGGCTCTCACCCTACCGAGAAGTATTGTTTGACCACCCCGCCTTCACAATATCCTCAAAACCTGGTTTGACCAACCACCGTTTATTGAAACGGAACTGTTTTGATCCACTGAACTTTTTGGAATCTACCCATAATAGAACGGGATGATGATCTGAGCCATAAAAACTGAGATATTCAATGAAGGAATGGGAGAAACATTCATACCAATCCTCATTCCCCATCCCCTGATCTAAACGGCCTCGGACAGTAGAAGATCCTCGTCGCCCAACCCACGATAGGCTATTTCCATGAAAAGGAAAATCAACCATTCCACATCATTGTTTCATAAGCCGAAAATCCAGAAATGAATTATCGCTTCTGCATCTACCCCCTTGTTTTTCATGATGATCTGTGATCTCATTAAAATCCCCAATTAGAGCCCAAGGAGAGAAACAGTTAGTTGAAATACGTTTTAAAGATTTCCAAACACGATCACGGTGTGAAATAACAGGTGCACCATAAACAAAAGAGACAAAAACTTTATTACCATCAATTGTAATCATTGTATCGATTACATTTTTATTAGAAGATAAAACAACAACTTGAAAGGAAGAAAGAGCTAAAAGGGCTAAACCTCCACTACGACCGATAGGGTCAACAGTAAACAAAAAATCATAACTCAAATGTGCTTGAATATCTTGAAGAAACTCTCGCGATTGCTTGGTCTCCATTAAAAATAAGACCCCCCGGAACAACGTGCGCTGAAACTCCCGTAGTCTTCGAATTGCCAAGAAGCTACCCGCCCCTTCACAATTCCATCTCAGAATCATTTTACCCTTCCGCCGGCGGTTCTCCCGGAATCACCTGGCCGTCCTCAACATTCTTTCCTTCTGCAGGACCCATCGAAGAGGATGATGAGATTAAATCCGACACTAGAGATGGCTTGTTTGTCAAACATGCCGCTTGTCTCTGAAAACTCACACCCTTAAAAGGATTATGCCCAATCTTTTTCTTCGGATTGAGTGCTTTTGCCAATCGATTATCAGCCATATTAATTTTTGACACTTCATTTCCCACAAATCCCTTAAGGGGGAAAATAATTTATGCACTATCCGTAGGAGATTCGAGCCTTATCTCTTTACTTTGGACCGATTTCACCAACATTGGGCTTTCAAAAGGGCCAAATTGTGATAATAGATTGTCACTTAGTTGGGCATCAAAAAGCCCAGTTTTCTCTTTATCCCCATTCTAGGAATCAAGCCCATCCAGAAATAATGTCCCATTAGCCATCGATCGATCTCCTCTATGTAAAGGACTGTCGAAACAATCCCAGGCCCCATCAGTGAGGCCCTTAGTCCTCTCACCCATTACCCCTTCGAGATTCATGTTTGGGCCTACACCAAAATAGCCCATGGAGCTCACCTGCTCCAAATTCAAATCCAGCCCATCGTTAGCCATATTGACCGGCACTTGCGTAGCCGCTAACCGAGATTCAGCCTGCGCCGGTTCACCGGAAAAACCATCCGCCGCCGATGTCTCAATTTGTGGATTCTCACTACTAAAATCATGATTCACCCTCTGTTTTGTTCCTGCTTCACCTTGACTCACTTCAGAATTGTGACCATCCGCAAACAACTTTCGTTTTGCCGATAAACGATGTGGTTGAATGCGAGAAGTGTCGGTTTCAACCGATCTCATAACATCCGATTCTGGACCCACTGTAGTATCAATTGGAACATGAGAGTGAGGCTGGAGAACAACCTTCTCCTCATCAATATTCATCAAGTCATTTTTGATCTCCTTTTTCTTCTTTAACAAATCAGGGCAAAATTTCTTCTCATGGGTGAGACGATTGCACTATGAGCAATAATGATGCAACTTTTCGTAGAACAAACGAACTCGCACAATATCCCCATTATCGAATTTCAACTCCCTTGAAAAAAGAAGCGGTTTCCTACACTCCATTGCCACCTTAACACGTCTTTCATGGACATCGTAATCAACAATCTCGCCAATCTCCACTACAAGAAAAAGTAGTATTGATAGCACTCCACGATAGCGCGAATTACTGGNTCTCCGAACCAATGGCATCGAGGGTTTCTTGTGCGCGGTAAATCTCTGGCACACCTCGGACACGAATCCAAAGCAAAAATTGAGACGGTAAATCTCTCCGGATAGTAGGAATCCACTTCTCAATAAGGATCATCCATCCAGCAAAATAGTATGGCCTATCGGCCAATACTTGCTTTAAATCTTCTTCCTTGAGAAACTTAAAATGAAAACGCCCACCATCGAGCTCATAGCCCTTCACTCTCCCTCTGCAACCCCAAATTGAAGGTAAGGTTGTCAAAATCGTCTTGATCTTGGAAATTTGCGTCGCTGGATTAAGGACTTTACCGACAAGAGTGCGTTCATGATTCTTAATCACTGAGGAGTGATCAATGGGTTTAACCTTACTAAGTTTTTGCTTCCTCTGATCATGCTCATCTCTCCAAACTAAAGATTGAGATGCCATAGAAATAGATTGCCGAGAAAGATAAACTATGGTTGAAAGAAGAACAAAGGAAATATGACTGATAAAATAATTTCGATGTTGATTTAAATCACCACCGAGATCAAGAAATAAGAATCGACTGAGATCCAGGCGAATCAATTGCATTAATCCTAAATTAATAGGATAAGGGAAGGAGAATAATCTCCCATCGACACTAAATTTGGGAAGATTCCAAATCGAAAATCAGAGATCGGTTATGTTATTCAAAAAAGACGAAAATTCCGGTGGAAAATCAGATAAGGGAAGATCCCCATGAAGATCAACAAAATCAAATCTNAGCCATTCCGATTAAGAGAAAACGAGAGACATCACTCTCTGCTAATTCTCTTGTTTATTATAGATTATATATATATATATATATATTTATATTGTCAATGTAAATAATTATATGAAATAGTTGGATTTATGTGTCAGAAATGTATATTTTTGTCATTAATGTTAGTAGGTTAGAGTTAAAATGCCTATTTGGACGCTCAATCCCNCAAAACTATTAACCACTGGACTAAGTGTTGCTCGGCTATGTGTCAGAAATATTTTGTAAAATTATATTTTTGCAATATATTTTCTAGTAAAGGAAAATAAATACAATTTGAAAAATGAATAATGAATGCACGAAAAACATTTATTTATTATATAAATCGGAATGCATTTCACGTTAACGCAACACGTAAGTAAAATCGTAACTCAGGAAATCGTGACATGTGCCATTTTTAGTTAAGATTATGACATGTATCAACGTCATATATTAAATAATTGTAAAATTTCTTATTGTTAGTTTAATATTTTTCTGAAGTAACATGATAAAAAGTAGGTATTTCCCTTTTAAATAGAAACTAAAAAAATAACAAGCAAGTATAATAACAAATTTTAAAAAATTATTTTATAATTTTAAAAAATTATAAGATTAAATAATGAAAAATAGACAATATATAAAATATTAAAATTACAAAATTTGAAGAGTAAAAAATATAAATACACTTTTTATGTTTGTTTAAGACTGAAAATCACAACAAATATTGATATTAATTTTGAAGGATTATTAAAAAAAATTAATTTTTATTAACATTAAATTTGAGGTAATAATATTATATATACATATTTTTTGAAATCTATGGATAACTATATCTCATAATATGGATAATTATGGATACTTATAGTTATGATATAAAAAATACATAATAATATATAAACTTCGATTTTAAGATTGATTAAAATATATAATCACACAAATTAACATTTCAAAATCTAAATAATTTATTTTACTTGTGTATCATGTGGGTCATAATCAGGTATTTAATACAAAACAAACATTTATTTTGATAGTACTTATTTATTGAATATTACTTGTGTGTGTCACATAATAATGTTGTGTTGTAGCATATATAAAAATTGATTTTTGAAATATAACTAGGAAAAATATAATAAAAATTAATTCTTTATAAAATTATTGGATTTGATTAATTACTTATCCTAGAACACCACATCTATTTTTTAAATAAACTAGGAAAGTATTTGAAAAAACATAAATTGCATAACTGATAATTTTAAAAATTTTGAGTTTTTATACTTGTTATGGTGGTTAATATATATTATAACTATTAATATTCAGAATATATGCCGAGTTAACAATTATTAAGCTGTAATAAAATTTATAAAATATAAAAATAAAAATGTTACATACTGTCTTATTCTTTGTTGTTATGATTTTTTGTTGTTATGAGTTTTTGTTGTTTATTTTAACAAATTATTAAAATAAAACACATATCACATAACATTACAAGAAAACACGCGATAACTGACGGATATATCTGTTAGATATCCGTTAAAAAGCGTTGTTACTGACAGAAAACTGACGGATAGTGTCTGTTAGTAGTCTGTCACTATGTATTTGTCACTAAATCTGTCAGTAATATCGACAAATTACTAACGGGTGTTGTGATGGATACATACTGACGAATTGTGTCCGTCAATAATGTGTATAAAAATAAAAATATATATTAATCAATTAATAATTAATTTATAATTAAAATATTCAAATAAAAATTGAAATACATAAAATAAAAGTTCTAAAACATGTGCAAAACCCACAAATGATGTGATCGTGACAAGTTCATAAGAGGAAGAGCCGAAGATAGTTGGAAGAATCACTAGTTCCAGAGCTAGAGAATTGGCTAAGGAAGTTCATGCACTCATCATCAACGAAGACATCAATCTAGAAGAAACTGAAGCTCACATATTCAACATGCCAACCTTGAAGAACAAAGAACTCGGTAACAATCACTAGGTAATTTAGGTAGTGATTTTGTACTCTTTTCCTCGATGAGGATTTGGTAGGAGGAGGTTCTTCAGCAAGGTTTTTAACGAGGCAGAGTTACTACTACGTCAAGTTATCTATGTAATGTTACAATGGGAATAATGTGCAAAGTCACAATGAATTTATGCACTAGTATTTTTGAGGTGCACCAAGTAGGTCCATTTGGAAGGGACGCCTCGTGGTTTTATATTCAGATTAGAAGTCTTGTAGTTTATGATTAAATGTCTTGTTTTCTTAGGAGTTAAAAACCTTGTAGTCTTTTCCTTTAAAAAGGATCGATGCCTTTGTAATTAGACAGCAATGTTTTTATCAAAAAAAAGTTACAGAGATGGTTTTCTTCAGATTTTTCGAAAAATCTATGTACTTGATTCCTTAGAGTTGAATCTGATCCTCTTATTCTTTAGAGATTACAAGAGGTCTTCTAAACATCAGAACTCTAATCACCAGAGCTTTGAGTCATCCATAATCCATCAATTCATTCATCCATATATCATCATCTGTGCCTTTGCTTCTAGAGAGTCCTGATATCGCATCAGGTCGTATCAGAGCCAACTCTAAACCGAAAACTAAGCGATTTCCTTACCCTAACTTTTACGTTCTGATTTTATTTTATTTTTAGTTTTAGTTTTTTCTTATTATTTCATTAGTAGATAGGATTATTTAGTTTTGTGTTCACCGTTGTAGTCTTTGTTAGGTTTTGTTCTTGTTTTCGTTGTTATCTTTGTGTCGAGTCTGTTTTAGTTTAATTGAGTCTTAGTTTATTGAGTATTTTTGTCGTCGTGTCTTTGGTTTCTGATATTACTCGATTTTGATGCATAATAGCTGGCATTTATGTATGCTATTCAGCATTATTTCGAGCGTTTCCCTTGCATATTTGGTAGATTTTCAGGATTCTAGGTGTTCGAATCGTTGTGGAGCAAAAGGATGCATTTAAGAGAAAATCAGAAGAATTGATCAAGTTCCAGAATAAGGAGATCGATCGTGTACTATGTAGATCGATCGAGCACTTCACTAAAATATTGCA
>OVBE01007793.1:0-18019 GCA_900406425.1 Iberis pinnata
AAATCTTTGATTACACCGATGGAAACGATGAGGTTGTTGGTGAAGGTATCATTTTCTTAACAGACGCAATGGAAAGGGTCAACAATATCCATACAGGTCCAAATGCTGTTAGTGTTAAAGTTGACACGATTTTTAACGCCAAAGCTTTTCTTTGGAGGCCAACTCCTGCCATGGTATTACTCTCTGATGCTCTTCATGATAAAATTGCATGGCCACTATTAAAGATTGAACTCCTTAACCCAACATCCANGAAGGAACCCCTACAAAACAAGATAATCCAAAAAAATGGTATGTTATTGCTATTCTAGTTATTTAATGACTGATCTTTTACTTGATTAATCTATTGTTGTTTCAATTGTAGAGTCCATGCAACAGCACCAGTTCCCAGAGAAGTGCAAAGGATAAGTGTATTCTTTTGGATTGCAACAACTCTGGACGCACGGTAGCTGAAGGGAGAGTAGCTTCAACATATCCAAATGAAAAATGTCACTTCGTACCAATAGGTACAAATGCAAGCAAGGTTTGGGTTGACATTGTTAAGATTGGTAAGGCGGAGGTGTGGAAGCTAACTGAAGAGATTACATTTATTGCTGATTCATTAGGGTCAACTGTTACTTGGCCAAATGATAATTTATTGTTTGTTTAAATCGAGTGTAACAATGTTGTTTGTATTTTATTAAACCTAGAATTCACTGAAAACAAGTGCAAAATTAATGGTACAAATTGTAATGTTAAATTTTAGCACTACACACTTTAACAAAATTAACCAACATCTATACCTAAAGTGTCAAATAACAGAGCAATTAATGTAGAAAAAGTTGAGAAGACCAGAGATATAATGAAAATTTAATAAAATTTAACAACTACACGAAACCTATAACTTGCAGTTATCATTACCTAAGAGAACATGATAAGACCTATTAAGTCGCTTGTTTCCTTTTAATNGTCGCTTCTGTTTCCATCTCTCTTAAAAATCAAACAAAATCAAATCACTCGAAGATTTTTATATCTCGTCTGTCATCTCGGAGATTTTGATCTCTTATCCTTAATCTTTCATCTTCATCAACAATGGCTATTCTTAAAGTTAGAGATCTCACCACTGGTACGTGCGAGGACACCTTCAGGGTGAAGGTAAATCGAAGATTTCAGGTCGTATACCCTTACGAGATCGTGAGGGAGTTCATACCTGCTGACCACACTGGAAACCACGTCCAGTGCACCCTTCTACCATCCGTCAATGTAGACATCTCTCTCATGCAGGAAGGCGGTAGCGTCGAGCTATCGGAGTTTCTAGTGAAGCACTCGAGATCGTTCTTTTGGAACACCTGCTCGTTTGTGGATATTGTATTTTTTGATTTCACCACCATCAGGTGTGTCGAGTCTGTCACCGAGTCCAGATGTATCAAGTACTCAGAATTCTCATGGTTGAAATCGTGGTTACATGTCTGCATTACTGAAACCGATACTTTTTCTTTTTTTTATATAGTTTAGCACTTAGTGATTAGTGTTTATGTTAGATTTGGTAAATAGTAAATGGAATATAAATGTGAAATAGTAATAGGATTGGGTATACAGAACAACTGCAGTGCAAAATCAAAGAAAACATAACAAAAAAAAAACAGAGAAAGTCTTGATGTTCTTATCTTGACAATGCATTTCACGTAGTCGGTCGAATAAAGTACATAGACAATGTGATGTATGAACAAGCGATCACAACGATGGGATTCATGGAGAAGGTGTCGGTGCTGACGTTTGTTCTTATTAATAGAGAGTAAGTATATTTGTATCGGTTGGATTTTATGTATTGTATATGTGTATTGATTGTATTTTGCATTGTCTGTTTTAGTCGGAGCTATCTGGAATGCAAGGCCTTTGGCCATTATGTCGATTATTTTGCTGCATTGAAGCCGACTCTGCATCAAAACGGCGGTACATACTGTGCACTTAGATTCTGGAGGATTCACCGGGAGAATGGCAATACCACAATCTACTCTAGCTTCGACGGCGTTTCTGATGTCGTTATGAGGGCGATCTTGTGAAATTGCCATTGTTTTCAAAATATTTTTTGAACAATTTTTTTTTGTTTCTATTGTTAATAATTTTGTTTCACTATTCTTAACACTTTAACAATTTTATACACACTACAATTTTTTAAAAATTTACAAATATCTGAGCAGTTAATAAAGAACAAATAAGAGAAGATAAGAGAAATTAATAATCTTTAACAATAAAAAATTAATAAATTTTAAATAATTAATAAACTTTAATAATTAATAAATTTTAAACAATTAATAAACTTTAACAACTTAGATACCAAACCTCAGATCATGTAATCATAACCAATGAGGACTATGTATAGAAAACAGGAACTTATAGCCACACGTCACTTCTGTTTAATTTCATTAAAGGAACTTATAGCCACGTCAAGGAACCCTTAAACCCAAAATGTGTCAACCTAAAACGTACTCCCTTTGTTTCATTTTATTAGTTGTTTTGGTTAAAAGCGCGCATATTAAGATAACTTTTGCTTTTTTACATTTTTTGGTTTTTTATTTTTTGTCTATATATTTAATTAAAAGCAAATAGATGTTTGAGTTATATTTTAATTAAAAATTTTATTTTTTTGTATTGGGATTTGAAAAAAAACTTATAATGTGAAACAAGAAAAAACCTTCAAAACAACTAATAAAATGAAACGGAGGGAGTATCAATAAGTGTTTATGGTTGGAGATGGACAAATAAAAAAAATTCAGATAGCACATTAAAAGTACCAAATAATACCATTAGTAGTCAATAGAGAATAAAATTCATTATAATATTGTATATATTTAATTTAACTTTTAAATAAACAAAAGAGTTGGAAGAAATATTGGCATTGATTAAAAAAAACGTATGAGATTGTCAAGGGTATTGAAGACGCAAATCCACAATCTTTTTAGGAAACTCGCGAATAAAAGCGAGTGTTTCCATCTTCCAAAAACAAGCATCGCATAGTAGCTCTGGTTTGTACCACTCGTCCCACGGGTGTCCCCATCTATTGATTAATTGACACGGGCAAGTATTAATATCCCGACAATAGATATTGTGAATTCCAGCGACCCGTTGGAGCAAGAATGGAGGCAAGATGTTTCTCCACGACAATGAAGAAGGTGTTTGGATCTTCCGCTTCACAGGCCGTGAGAACTTCCTAGATATATTGCCCAAATCACCGTTGAAGACCTCGTCGAGGGACATGATCTTTTTTACATGATTGTAGATGTAGTGAGCCAAATCATACGCTTTCTCAGCGGCAAGAATCTTTAGGAGTCTACCTTCAATGTCCTTGGTCCGGAAAAACTCCCTAGCCCCGATAAGGAAGATAATCGAAGGGTTTTCATTAAGGAGATACAAACGATTGAAATTCACACCAGCAGAATAGTACCAATCTCTTTGCATAGTGAAAAGATCGACGCTCCGTTAGAATGTCTCTCTTTGAACCGCATCGCGCATGGCCACAAAAATGCTCTTGCATTTGAAAAGTTCTCTGCATGAGAAACTTGCGACCTTAAGGAGAATATTTTCAAGGATCTCCGGCGGGAAATCGAGAATATGAGGGTTTACCATCATTTTTTCATTATCAGTAAAATGGAGTAATGGACATATGTATATATTAAAACCTATACGAAAGATGATTAAACAACTCAAATAATTTATTTAAGAGACGCGTTTGTGTTTAATTTAATAAAAGGAACTAAAAAATGCATCTAAGACTCGCGTCGTTTCTGTTGACCCTTACGTCCCTTCTGTTTCTCTCTATATCAATCTCTTACAACTTATACACAACAAATTTGGTGTACCAATACCACAAATTTGTTGTATTATATTAATGGTACTGATAATCGTACAAAGGTACAAAACGGTCTACATGTAACCCTTTCTGGTGATAACCCTAAACCCTAAACTCTAAATGCTTATAAATATACCATAAAGCCTAAATTCCCTACAAAATAAGAGTGTCAACAACTTATAAATAAATCTTTATTAAGTTGTTTAGTTTTCATATTTCAGTTGTTTAATTTCAAAACCGTAAACCTTAACACTAGACCCTAAACTGATATAAACTCCTTCAATCTATAACTAATATTTCAAAAACTCATCTAATATACTCTATATCCATTTAAATATACATTAAACAACTTTTGATAGTTTATTAAGCTGTTTAGTTTTCACATTTGAGTTGTTTAATTTCAAAATCGTAGATCTTAACACTAGACCCTAATTAAACTGATATAAACTCTTTCAACCTATAACTAATATTTCAAAAAACCTCATATAATATACTCTATATCCATTTAAATATACATGCTACAACTTTTGACAGTTTATTAAGTTGTTTAGTTTTCACATTTGAGTTGTTTAATTTTAAAATCGTAGATTTTAACACTAGACCCTAAACTGATATAAACCCTTTCAACCTATAACTAATATCTCAAAAAACTCTCTTACAACTGATAGACAACAAATTTGGCGTACCAATGCGACAAATTTGTTGTATTATATTAATGGTACTGATAATCGTACAAAGGTACAAAAGAGTGTACATGTCACCCTTTCTGGTAAACAATTTTTTTGTTTTTTTATGAAACCAATATTGACAACAATATGGTATCCTAAACTGATAACCCTAAACCCTAAACCCTAAATGCTTAAATATACCATAAAACCTAAATTCCCTACAAAATAAAAGTTTCAACAACTTGTATATAAATGTTTATTAAGTTGTTTATTTTTCACATTTGAGTTGTTTAATTTCAAAATTGTAAACCTTAACACTAGACCCTTAACCTGATATAAACTCTTTCAACCTATAACTAATATTTAAAAAAACTCATCTAATATACTCTATATATATCCATTTAAATATATATATGCTACAACTTTTGACAGTTAATTAAGTTGTTTAATTTTCAAATTTCAGTTGTTTAATTTCAAAATCGTAAACCTTAACACTATCCCCTAAACTGATCTAAACTATTTCAACCTATAACTAATATTTCAAAAAACTCATCTAATATACTCTATATATATCCATTTATATATACATATGCTACAACTTTTGACAGTTTATTAAGTTGCTTAATTTTCACATTTCAGTTGTTTAATTTTAAAATCGTAAACCTTAACAATATACCCTAAACTGATATAAACCCTTTCAACCTATAACTAATATTTCAAAAAAATCATATAATATACTCTATATATATCCATTTATATATACATACAGTACAACTTTTGAGAGTTTATTAAGTTGTTTAATTAATTATCACATTTCAATTGTTTAGTTTCTATAGGAATAACATTTGAACATTGGTTTGAATAAGCATATCATATTTATTCTATACTTAAATTTAAATTTTGTAATTGTATTTTGTTAACTATTTTTTGTAAAACTCAATGGCCAATGAACAGCTGAGACGGAGATAGTAAACGAGATGCAACATACACCGTTGGATATTTTTAGACAACTTAATTCATTCAATCTGTGCCGTTGTTTCGTTTCGATTTGCTTATGCTGGGAAACTGAAAATTTCGCAAAAATATTTTTAGTTCTAAACCTAATTTGTCATCTCCATCTTCTTAATTCTAAGCCTAATCTGCAATAATCGTTACATATTTCTCATATGGAGAACTCGTGGATTTAGCTGTAGAAGTAGCATGTACATAGATCTCTTGAGAAATATTTTCATTCACCGATTGAAATAGTTATTCTAACTTTTTTGCAATTTAACATGTAGGACTAGTCTCGAGTACTCAGAAGGAGCAACCAATTTCGTAAACTCTTCAGCAAGAAAATTGGGTAATCTGACTGAAATGCTTTGCCCATGTAGAGATTGCCGAAATTTATGCAATCAAAAATTAGAAAACATAGTTGATCATCTTGTAATTTGGGGTATGGATACGAAGTATCATACTATTGATTCTAAAAATGAGGCATTTGATTTGTTGAAGACTACTTTTAGTATGGATGATGGTAATCCAAAATTCAGATGAATGAAAATGTAGAAACAAATTATGATGAACCAGTAGAAGAATCTAAGTTCATCAGGAAAAAATTAACTGAAACTCCATTGTACCAAATGATGATGATCTGGCCCATCAACCAGCTTAGGTGAATATGTTTCTTTTAATTACCTTGTTGCAATATTTTTAATCTTTTGGTTTCATAGCATCTTATTACATTTTTTGTATTCATTTCAATTTCACTTCAGAGGACAACAACAAGAAGACTGTTATACAGTATTTCGCTGAGAAATATAACTATAAAGTGAAATATCCATCACTACCTGCCATCCAATCAGGGAGTAACTCAAAACCTGCTTACTTGCCCATGGAAGTATTGTTCTAATTCAGACATTTTACTCACGTGAATATTATGTGGTATTATTAAAGATCTTTGCTTATATTTGGTGATTGTAGGTCAGTCGAATAGTTGATACACCAAAAGGCTCAATGAAAGGCAAGTGACTGCGATGCTTAGAGCCACCTGCCAATGGCCTCCAATTAGGCAGGAAGTTATTGAATGAAAATGATTTTTATTTAATTTTGCATCCCTCTTTTCTATTATTAGATGGTCAAAAACAATGAATTTAACATTATCAAGCTTGTAAGTCGGGAGTTTGGGATGAATGTGACTGGACAACTAGCTTCAATTCAGGTAGAGTACTCCCGTCTTCTATGGTGATTTTCTTGCTTTTATCTTTTGATTGCTTTTATTTTTTTAAATAAATTTTTTCTTTTCATTGATCCTGATGAACATATGTCTTTTTATGTAATTGAAATACGATGTAGGTTTTGTACTCTAAGGAAGATGATTCTTCAAATTGGTATGTTGTAATGAGAGCTATCCAAGAAATAGATGATGGAGAGAGTGAAGATGCTGATGTTTGATAGTTGATTGAAATAGTCTTGGTGATGTTTGATAGGTTTTATGGTTTTTATTGATTGATTCCTTACATTATGTAAATGCAACTCTTTTGTAAACATGAAAATATTTTATGGATATAATAAAATTATTTAATTTTTATTTGACAAACAATTTTAAAATATATTATAATTATAAAAGAAATTTAATTGTATAATTATAATAATATTAATTGTAAGTGCACACGAGAAAAAATAATAATGATATTAATTGTCAAGTGCAAAAAAATAATAATATTAATTATCGGGTAATTACAAAACAATAATAGCACAAATACTTTGTAAAAAAAACTGCTATAGACGCAATCTAATTATAATACAAATCCAACGCTGTTGAATATAAAAACTAAAGTTATTATTAAAAACCTTTAATAACAAATATAAAGCGCTATTAAAAAATAAACAATTGCATCTTCAACAATGTTATGGTAACTTCGATAATTATAGCATACATTAAATCTGCTATCTAAAGTGTCCGGCCTATAATGACGGGCGCTGTCAGAGCATTTAATTAACCGCTATGATATCATACGATATCGTTTTTTGACCGCTAAGAAAATGCATATTTCTTGTAGTTAAAGTTTCAAAATCTGAAAAGACTTCATGTGCTCCTTGTCATATTTTCCATTTATCTAAACAGAATTGTTTGATTTTTCAATCTAGACAGAACATTTATGCAAATAATAATTTTAATTTGATTCATATAGATACATGGGATCCCTTTTCTATAGCTACTAGTGGTGGTTTTAAATATTTTCTAACCATAGTAGATGATCATAGTAGGGCCACCTGGATTTACCTTATGAAAAATAAATATGATGTTTTACAGTTGTTTCCTACATTCATTTCCATGCTTGAAACTCAGTATAATACAAAGATAAAGATTGTAAGATCTAATAATGCGCATGAACTGAAATTTCTTGATTTGTTTGCTTTAAAAGGCATAGTGGCATATCTTTCTTGTCCTGAGACATTAGAATATAATTCAGTAGTAGAGAGAAAACATCAGCATATCTTGAATGTAGCTAGAGCTCTATTATTTCAATTGAATATACCATTAGAGTTCTAGGATGATTGTGTGTTAACTATTGTTTTTCTAATTAATAGACTCTCTTCACCAGTTTTAGATACCAAAAGTCTATATGAAATTCTTACTGGAAAGGTTCCTAATTATCATGGTTTAAGAGTTTTTGGATGCTTGTGTTATGTTTCTACATCAGTTAAGCATATAACTAAGTTTGACCCTAGAGCAAAGGCTTGTGTTTTCTTAGGATATCCTCTTTGTTATAAGGGGTACAAATTACTAGATTTAGAGAAACGTGCTATTTTTTTTTCTAGACATGTCATCTTTCATGAGAAAAATTTTCCATTTGCTTCATAACACAATTTTGTTGATACAAAGTCTTTATTTCCTTTATTTCACTCTCATGCTTCCCCTGATGGTCAGATGCCTTATATGCATCCATCTTCTGATACACATCCTCATCTTGATGTGTCATCTTCTAATTCTTTGATTCCTTACGAGTCAAAGTCTCGCAGACAAAAAAAATCACCCAGACACTTGCAGGATTTTATTTGTTATAATATTAGCAGTATTATGTATCCCATAACAAACTATATATCTTATTCTAGACTACCTAAGCCGTTTCAAGATTTTGTTAACACTATCACTAACCATATAGTACAACAAAGATATTCAGAGGCAAAATTGATCAAGTATGGTGTGATGCAATGAATGCTGAAATTGCTGCTATGCATAGGCCTAATACATGGACAATGTGTACTTTACTTGCCAATAAAATCCCTATTAGTTGCAAATGGGTGTTTGCAATTAAACACAATGCAGATGGATCTATTGAGATGTACAAAGCTAGGTTAGTGGCAAAAGGGTACACACAACATGAAAGATTAGACTATGAGGAAAAATTATCTCCCGTTTCCAAATTAACTACTGTTAGGATGTTGCTGTTATTGGATGCAAATATGTATTGGTCTATTGATCAATTAGATATTTTTAATGCTCTTCTAAATGGAGATTTAGATGAAGAAATATACATGAAGGTACCTCCTGGTTATGCAGAACTTCAAGGTCTTTCTCTACCTCCTAATGTCGTATTTCATTTAAATAAATCCATTTATGGGTTAAAGAAAACTTCGAGGAAATGGTTTTTGAAGTTATATGCTACATTGACGGGCCTTGGTTTTAAGAATTCTACTGGTGATCATACACTCTTCATCAGATTTCAAGGCTATGTTATGTTTGGTTACTAGTTTATGTAGATGATATACTCATTGTGAGTAATGATTCTGCAGTTGTTGCTGACTTTAAACATCAACTTCAATCTTTCTTTAAACTCAAGGAGATAGGTAATGCAACGTACTTTATGGGATTAGAGATTGCTAGGTCTTATGAAGGTATCTCAGTTTGTCAAAGGAAGTATACTCTAGAACTTTTACAGGAAACAGGTTTTCTTGGTAGTAAGCATCCGAGTATTCCTTTAGATCCTAGTCTCAAATTGTCCAAGGATTGTGGTACTATTTTGGATGATTCTAAGAGTTACAGAAAGCTGATGGGAAAGCTCATGTACTTGCAGATCACTTGACCAGACAGTTCTTATGCTGTCAATACTTTGTGCCAATTTTCTTATGCACCTATTGATGTCCATTTGGCTGCTGCTCATAAAGTGTTGAGATATCTTAAGGTCACAGTTGGTCAGTGATTGTTTTATTCTACAGAAGCTGATTTTGAATTACAAGGATTTTCATATTAAGATTGGGCGGCTTGTTTGGATACAAGGAGATCTTTCACTAGTTGCTGCATGTTTGTGGGTAATTCTTTAGTATCCTGGAAATCAAAGAAGCAGGGAACAGTCTCTTGTAGTACTGCTGAAGCTGAGTTTAGAGCTATGTCATTAGCTTCACGAGAATTGGACTGGTTAGCTAAGCTTCTTGCTGATTTTCACATTCAAAGGTCAGGTCATGCTCTTTTGTTTTGTGAGAATACAGCACCCTTGCATATAGCTAATAATTTTTTCTATCATGAGAGAACCAAACATGTAGAGTTGGATTGTTATAGGATTAGGGAATACATTGACTCTGGTTTTTTGAAGATTATGTTTGTTAAATCTTCCCACCAGTTAGCTGATGCTGTAACTAAGGATCTCCATTCGGCTCCTTTTCGAGACTTAATAGGCAAGATGGGAATTTCTAATATCTTTGCACCTCTATCTTGAGGGGGGGGGGGGGGATATTACGATTGAGATTGGTTTTGGTTAAAGGCTATGAAATTGTCCAGTTTATATTGGTTTAATTATTTATGTAAATTCTGGTTTACTTAGCTTAATGTGGTTGTTATTTTCTGTTAAAAGATTGTAACAACACATTATGAATCATTAATGGAGAATCAGAGTTTGCATCTTGTTTTCTCTCAAACTCTCTTTGCTAATATTATTACTATTAGTCTCTTAGTACATGCCTAATGGTAGTCTTGACCATTACTTGTTTAATCAAGATAGAAGACCATCTCTCCCTTGGTGGAAAATAGGAAAATAGTTGTAATTCTCATACGTTGTGTTGGCGTAGACGACGACTCAAGCAAGATGAAAGCATAGTTAAAAGAGAGAAAATGGTTTTCGAAAATTTCATTTTATTTTTTCATAATTTGTTATAGCTATTGCTCATTTCTCTTGGAGGTTCTATTTATAGCTAAAATTGTGAATTGCAACATTGTTTAACATAGACACATCTATGATTTCTGTTGCTCAGCTAACGCCTCGAATTTGTTGTGCAGAGCAATTTTATAGCTATTTGCTTTTGATTTTTAGGTCTTGTTCGGGTCAAAAATGGTCACGACAAAATTAATGCCTCATAAATCCCAATCAACAAAACATGTTAACCAAAGCCGCAAATCTTCCGGAAATACATTTCAGGAGAAACGAACAATGGTCGTCGCATAGCTAGGCAGCCATCTCTATAGTCTTTTGTCCTTAGTCGAGAAGGTTTTGTCCCATTGGATTTCCTATCACTAAGGTTTTTAATGAGGAAAGATGATTCTCATACGGCCAACATTAGAGGAAAACTAAGACCTTAACGGACACATTTCGGAACAACGACGGATAGTCAAGACTTTCCAATAAATTTGTTGGGCTCCGAACGAGAGCATGTACGCCGAACGCACACTCAGCTTGCCAGTTGGCGAGCTGGATTCCAATAGTTCCGCTCGCCAGTTGGTGAATTGAATCTCACAAGTTCAGCTCGCCAATTGGCAAGATGAATGTCACAAATTTAGCTCGCCAATTGGAAAGTTGAATCTCACAAATTTAGCTCGTCAACTGGCGAGCTGAACAACATAAAACCAGCTCACCAATTGGCGAGCTTAACAACGTAAAATCAGCTTGCCAGTTGGCGAGTTGACCGTCACAAGTTCATGGCGAGCTGACCGTCACAAGTTTAACTCGCCAATTGGTGAGCTGGACAACGCAAAATCAGCTCGCCAATTGGCAAGTTGAGTTTCATAAATTGCTCGCAAATCGGGGAGCTGAATCTCGCAAATTTTAGCTTGCCGGTGGCGAGTTGGCATTGTCTCAAACCTTTCTTCTCTTGTTTTGTATCATTCCGATTTTCCGTTGAATTTCTACGATGAAAACCGTAAAACTCGTCTTTATCGTATAAATCCATAAATGATCGTACAGACAGTTTCAGTTCTCATAAACGCTAAATTCGCCATAGTTATACGATTATTTCTTATGATCCGCAAAGTTTGGATCGTACCATCGTACTAAGGTTCGATTCTTGTCCCGCCTAAACCATAAAAACGGGCCAACGAAGCCTAAAACACGAAAATGGCCCACTTATGACTTTAACCGAAAATCAAGCCTGAGCATGATGATGCTCGTAGTTTGTCCTGTAATCCATGAAGTAAAGGAAGAAATCCAAAAATGGAAGATTTCGACATAAGAAAAGGAAGACTTTCGCAAAAGAACAGAAGGAAGAAAAGGAATGCAGACCAATCTTAAGGCCTATATAAAAGAGACGAAGGGGAGAGGAAAGGGGACATTCAATTCTCCGCAAAAGAAAAGTTAGGACTGTAGAATATTTTCCGCATTTGTTAGTGAGCTACGATTTAATTAGGTTTACTAGTCTTAGGTGTTCGTACTACGGAATTCGCCAACAGCTCACATAGTCGAGGCTTATACCTGTTGTAACGCGCTCATACGCAAATTCGTATTCGTTTTTTATTATTTTTTGTGTTTTGATCTTTCCACGTTTGACTCACAGAAATCCGGGATCTATGGAAAGTTAGATTACTTTCTGATTTTCCGTAACTAACAGAAATCGACAGTGCGAATTTCGGTTCCCATAGGTCTCTACAAGTCCTTTGCTAACTTTTTGTCTTATTTTTGTTGCAGGCTAAAGATGAAGATTTTAGCCATTGCAGCTCTGTTTTGTCGAGTGGACTTGGATCTGCAACTTTGTCTTCTTCTCGGATGGGCTTGACTTTGGGCTTCACTTCAATTTTTGGTTTTTGACATGTTTTGGAAAGAGAAGACTTTCTTTGATGTAGAGTCTCTATTACTGTTGACACAAGAAACACCAAGTCTCATGAATCACACACGAAATTGAGATATCAAAATATTTATGAAGAACAGAGAATTTAGGTTTTTGCAGAGAAATATATGAAATGAACTTCGTATAGAGCTCATATATATGCACATTTGCTTCTTCTTCTTCTCTTCTCGTCCATAGGGTAAGTAATTAAAATGGAACCAAAGTTGGACTAATTTGGAAAATTGAAACCAAAACCAAACAAATTTTTTTTTAAATGATTATTTTAGTACCCGGAAAATCTAAGGTGAATCAAAATCATTTTTGATTAAGCAATAGAAACTCGATCTGGGTTGGTGTTTATAAATGGCTTCCCATTTTTGGTACACGTCCGGCGAGACTTCGTTCCCATGTCAATCCTTACCTTGGAGCATCTATGCTTCTCAAATCAGGTACCAGGGCTTGGGATCCTCTTCTAGTAACTCAGTCCATTCATCTTGATTGTTGATGATGTTACATTGGTACACCAACTCTATGTCACTCCTCATAGTGACCACGATAAGCTTATTTGGTCGAGTACATTTGATGGCCATTACACAGCTCGTAGCAGTTATCGATTTCTTCGAAGTATGCATGAAGCTCATTGCTCCGTGTTGCCTCCTCTGCATCAATACCCTGCTGTTGCATCCTCTATCTGGACCATTCCTTTGCCTCTGAAGCTGCAATTATTTTTGCGGGTTGTTGCATCAGGTGCTATTGCTACGTGAGTCAAGTTGAATAGGCGTGGTTTGTCTGTTGACGTTACATGCCCACGATGTTGTAATTCTAGTGAATCTACGATTCATTTGCTTTATCATTGCTAGTTTGCTAAAGATGCTTGGAGATTGTTATCATCGACACTCCACCCGTTACCTTTGGTGATGTTAACTTTTGTTGATCGATTTGAATGGTTATTGCAGTTGTCTAAGCGCTTTGATGTTGCAGAGGATTTGCAAATCCAAAACTTCTTTCTTCTCTAGCGCTTTGCTAAATAATGTTGTTCTTCCTTTGGAAGTTGTTATTCAACAAACCAGGTATGGTGTCTTTGAATGGTTGGAATTTAGTGTTGTTTCTCCACTGTTGGCTACCGTGGTTATCAATCTACATCTCAAAATTGGGGTTGGATTAGGCCAACCGGTCGCTTATTAAATGTAATTATGATATTGCCGTTCGGAGTGACTCCTCAACCATGGGTTGCAGATGGTTACTACGGGATCAGAATGGTTGCCTTCTATACTATGGTGTTTTATATTGTCTTAAATGTGCTTCAGTGGAAGAGCGAGAGTTTTCATGTCTTCTTTGGGCTATTCAAGTGGTGTGCGAATTGGGATTTTGTAATGTCCTATTTGAATGTGATAATTTTTTGGTTAATGATTGTGTGAAAGGTCATTCAAATCGAAAGTTGCAGAATTACAAGGACACCTACTTGCCTGGTTGCCTTGTTTTTCTTCTATATAGTTTCAATTTCAAAATCGATCTGGTCATTGATGTGCTGATAGTTTGGCTAAAGAGAAATTTATCTCCTATGCCATATATACTATTGAATTTATCCGATTTACCTTAACAATCAAACCTTATCCACTATACCATAATTAACTTCAACGATTGACGATCATACCCCCACCTTTTTGAGATATTTTTGCTTGTTCGCGTTTCTTCTATACGTTGGGAACAGTTTTTTTTAATTTGAAAAACAGCTCTGCCATTAAACCGTTGTAGTAGTTGTCCCATCAAAGCTTTTTTCAGTTGATATCTTTGATTTTATCTCTTCCATATTTCCCACTACGCCATTTCCACACTCTCTCTCTCTTAATCTCTCTCATCTCTACCTCCGATTTCTCTTGTATTACTGTTCATCTTCCTCATTCTTCTCCATGTTCTTCAAATCGAAGATGTCTGCCTCTACTAGTTGCAGGAAATCCATGCATAATAGGGGTGAGAAACCGCATGCAACTAGGAGAAAAGAGGTGTTACTTGTCAAAGAATCAGAGCCGGACGACTTTGTGTTCAACCCTTCGAAACTCCCTTCTCGACTTTTTTCCGCTGATCGCTACCCTCCAACCGGCCGTTTGAACTCATACTCGAGGCTGGAGCTCCTACTAGATCTGCTCGAGGCTTTAAAAGGTACCCCAAATCTAAAGTACTTACAGTTGTCCTGTTTTGGGTCACTATTACAGCTACCAGTGCAGAAGGCGTCGTTATTCGGAAAACTCGTCCATCAAATGCTTTGTAGATCTCTGATTACAACAAGAAAATACGAGCTCTGGTTTGTCTTTGGTGATTTTCCATTCAGGTATTCACTTTGGAAGTTCGGACTAGTGACATGACTACCATGCGGTCCATATCCAAACTTGCAAGAGGTAAGGAGATTACAAAGCCCCTCCGACCCAAAAAAACCATATTGGAACATCCTTTTCCCGGGGAAGATGAGGACCTAACTATGAAGGAGATCATGGACATTTTGAAGGAGGACTCGAGTCTTCCTCAATGGGACAGAATGCCGTCTTGGCGGCGGAGGAGTCTTGCTTTAATCGTAATAATTGAAGGGGTGCTTTTATGTAGCAAACAGCCAGTCTGGACTAGTTCTCCAATAATAGAGATGGTAGAAGACCTAGATTCGTTTGAAGCATATCCCTGGGGACGTGAATCATTCAGCCTGACTTTGAGGATGGTTAAGCTGGGTGATAGGTGCAAGTCTATAAAGGCTTTGGAAGACAAATTCAACCAATCTAACACGGCCACTCATGGTTTTACGCTGGCTTTCCAGTTGTTTTTCTTCAAGGCAATACCCGAGCTAGAAAGATTCCTACCTTATCCGAATGACCACAACAATTTCACCACTGATGTTGTTGAAAGTTTATTAGCGTTGAAACTTTTTCACAACTCGAAGATTATGGATGTAGAATTTATGGAAAATGTAAGTGTCACCACACCTTGTGTAGCTATTCAATTATGTGTTAAAATTCTAATTTATACTCTGTTTTAAGAAATGCATCTTTATGTCGAACCTTACCTGGACGAAACCCAGCATATCATAGACGAGGATGTTAATAAGTGGGACGAAGAGGTTGAGGACAAGTCCATAGAATACATGGAACTTCTTATCGGTCATAAATTCAAGTTCTCGAAAGAGATGTGGTACGGCGGATACGCAAAGTGGCCTGTTATAGTTCCGGATAAAAAGCTAAAAAATCAAGGCAAAAAACCGAAGGAGGAAGGCAAAAGAAAACGTGTTCAGGAAGAAGTTGGGGGTCAAGATTCAAATTTAATGGACATAGAACGAGTATTCGAGCATATGGAAGTCATGAATGCGTCACGGGACGCTGATATAAAGAAGTTTTTGGAGAATATGAAAAAATCAATGATGGACGAGATGATGGACCACGTAATAAGCGAACTCCGACAATCTGGTATGATTTATAGCAGGACTAAACGCCTCCAAGTCTAACAGTCGTTGTCCCAAGGGACGAGTTCAAGGAAGACAATATCACACAGGAGCAGCTCACAAAATGTTATGGTAATCACAGGGGGAGACGACTTTGATCCGGTTGCGAGTGTTGAAAAAATAGTCGAAGAGCTTGACAAAACACATGGGAAGTCGATGATGATGGAGGAGGACAAACCATCTAATTTGTCCACTGAGAAGGTGAACTAACTGCTATATGTCATTTGTACATAAATATGCCCTCAATCTCTTTTCGTATAATGCAGGAAAAGAACGTAAAAGAATCATCCAAGCCGGTATGTGGAGAAGATGGACAGGTGATGCCGGAACCTAGCATTCAGCCTCGCACAACAGAGGTTTTAAAAAAATACCACCATATTGTCTGTTGGCCAAGTTACTTATCATTTTCATTTTTTTTAATAAGGGTACCACTGAGAGAGAAGGACAAGTCGATACAGTTACAGTGGATGTCCATCGTGGTGGACAAGTATTAACCGAGGTCCAAGGAGATGAAAATATAAAAAAAGGATTGACAACGGAGGAGGTAAATAATACATATATAATAGATGCAATCATGCATACCCTAAATCAATCTTGTTATTTGGTAGGATACACATCAGAACAATGTGGATGGTTTAGCTGCCATGGAGGATGGGGTCCTAGACTTGATTATTGTGGACACTAGCGACAAGGTCTTATCAAATTCTATGTAAATTTGTCAATAAATTTCACATGCCACTAACATATGCTAAATGTATCATGCCCTCAGAATCCTCGGGGTACGGTTTCACCACCCGCACAGCTTCTCCTGGAACCAGCTAGTTCTCGATGGCCTATCTATGCATTCCAGGTGAATTTGATAAGTTTTGTCCATTTCAATATTCATGTCCATGTATGTAGACACTATCTAATCACTTCTACTCTTGAGTAGTCGGATGTAGATTATGGCAGCGACGTTAGCGGTGCCCCTTCCTGATGACTCTGAATTTTCACGTCTTTTACTTATCAATTAGCATCGATTATGAGGTCTAAAAGCGTGCATACATCACATTTCACTAAGTTTAGTGTTTTTAGGAGTTTTGCATTAGAATTTGCATATGCACGATTTTTGGAGGTTTTTCAGGATTTTCAGGTATTTTGGGAAGGAGTTGAGAAATTTCATAAAAACAGCACTTGATATTGGAATGGACTCAGCACTCAACTGTGGAATGGACTGAACTTACCTCCAAGCAGCTGCAGGATCGATCCCAACTCAATGCAGGATCGATCCCAGGCAATCCTGCAGCGAAACAAGATCGATCCCATTCAGCACCTTCGGGATCGATCTCAACTCAATGCAGATCGATCCCAACTCACTCCAGATCAATCCTGCAACAAACCTAGATCAATCTCAGGCAGTTCTGCAATGAACCCAGATCGATCTCAGGCAACTCTGCAACAAAACGAGATCGATCCCGTAGTCATGTTTTCAACGTTTCTGGTGAAGTCTCAAACGAAGCCAAGGAAGTGCACAAAGACGAAACAAGACTAAGAAGGCAACTTATATGATCGATCCCACTTGTGTTGAGATTGATCTCAGGTACTCAACGCCGGGATTGATCCCAACCTTAGATGAAGTTTGGACGCATTGAAGCTGGATCGATCCCAAGCAAGAACCCTTTAGTCCAGATCGATTATGCACTCAACCACCCGAAGGCAAACACGCTCCGACCTGACCAACTCGAATCCGAATACCACCTGAAGCCTGGCCCAAGATCCAAGAGAATGATTAGCATTTTGTCTGTAGTGCGAATTAGGGCTTTTCTCTGAACACTATAAAAGCCCTAATTCGCCTCGATTTGCAACAAGCTTAGTTTTTCTTTCCTTTTTAGGTTTTAGTCTTAGGATTTATTTTCCTTTTTTGTTCTTCATGTTCTTGGTGTAAAAACCAGATTTCTTTTAATTTTTAAGTTAATCTACTATTTTTCCTTTGTGTTCTTGCTTAGCTTTAGGTTGCTCTTTAGTTTTTGCATCTTGATTTTCGTTTTAAGT
>OVBE01007794.1:0-18018 GCA_900406425.1 Iberis pinnata
ACCAATTTTGCCGAGAAAATCTCGGATAACGTTGAATAGAAAGCATAAATGCTTACTGTAAAGCGTTAAAACCGAGTAATATCACATATCCTAGTTGAACAGCCACATCACTGACTAAGTTATCACTATTCTTAGTCTCTATGAGAAAGAAAATAGCCGGAGAAAAGCGTGACTTAATCTCCTTAAGGCGTCGAACCGTCGAAGTTCCTTTCAACCTTCGAGAGTTCCAAAAAGTAACTCTCATGGAGACGTCAGCGGATTATGGCCCACCGCACCTTCAGCCTTTGAATTCGGAGTCTTAGTCCCCGCATGAGGTCCTGTTAAAGTATTAGCAGATGGAAAAAGTACCATACCTTACTATTAATAGCATATGCTCTTAGCCTTTTAACAAAACAGGTTTGTTGTTGGGTGTCTTCATCATGAATGAGTCGCTTGAATTCACTTAATAATGCACTTGGTTGGTGATTTGGTGTAGAAGTCTCTACTTTACGCTTTTTGTTTGTAGCAGGAGAAGCATCAGGAGGAGGAATAGCAATCGAAGGTCGTACAGGGGCGTGATCAGTTGTGGTTTGTGGTTGATCACCCGGACCTTCTCCATTATCCTCATCGTCACTATCATCAGTACCATCACCCGAAGATGAAACCGGAGGTGAATTGTTGCCAATGGTGCATACCGACACATCGTGACTCAATAAGCCACAAGAGAAGCAGAAGTTGCGTAATTTTTCGTACTACAACTTCAAAGTAACCACCATGTCACCAAATTTGAATTGTTTTTGAAATCGTAGGGGACTTTTAACTGGCCATAGGAGTCGCACTCGAACATAGTTGACAAGATGGCGTCCTGCTCTGGCAAAATCAGAGTCAATGAAGTTACCCAATTTCATGCCTATCTCCGTTATCATTTCCTCAGAGATGTACTGGACAAGGATTCCACGAACTTGGACCCATAACGGAATGAACTAAAGGTCAGAATCATCCAAATTAGGATTCCATATTTGAATAACGACCATCCACTCGTTAAAGGACCAAGTTCCACGGCGGATCACAGATTGGAGAGATTCTTCATTAGGGAAGATAAATTGAATGGTCTTATCTTCCAATATGCGGCCGTACACTGAATCTCCGGTACCCCATAATCGAGGCAATGCCGTGAGCATTGCTCTGATATTATGTTTTGCCGGATTGACCGGTTTGGCAACAAGGATGAATTGGTTAGATTGCGAAGCAGCGTGACAAATATCCAACGACAGGGCGATGATTTTGTCTTCCATACCCAAAGTAATGTCCTGGAGACGTGTCTGAACCCGATCGGACATGATGAACAAAGGGAAGAGAGAGATGGAAAAGAGAAATTGGAGAAAGAAGAATCGCCATAAAGATAGGGGCTTTATATATAACCATAATGAATCAGTTAACAAGATAGAGAATCTTATAACTGTCATCAAAACCGCCGTCAAAAGGTAACATATCGCGTTCTGAGGAAACCGCCGGCGGTTACCCAGAGAGATGAAGAAAAATCGCCACAATCGCGACGATAGGAGGAGATAGAGCATTTTTCCTTTAACTTTTCCTTTAATAGATACTATTTATGCTTTGAATATTTTTGTTTCTTTTCTTTTTTGTAACAATAAAAAATTTAAAATCACAAAATAAAAAGCAGTCTGATTTATATAACAAATAACATAAAACTAAAGCATCTTCCAACACAACCCAAATTATTTTACTTTTATGTTTACACGTTTTAATAATCTTGTGTTGGTATATTTATTTATTTATTTATTTTATTATGTTCACTATAATTTTTAATAGATAGTAAAATAATTATAGAGTACTGATATTTTCCAATCATAATTTTATTTTGAAAACCTACAATCAAGATTTCCACAAAATCCTACAGCAAAAAAAAAAGAAGAAGCTACAACAATAATTCCTACAGCCAACTTTCTACAGCAAAAAATATAAATCCACAACACTTATCAATCACCAAAAAATACAAAATCTATTAAATGTGAGGGAGATTCTTAAAAATATAAAAAATTAAGTATATTTCAAAAATATTACACATTCCAAAAGTTTCAAAAATACTACTTATAAAAAAATATCACAAAATTTGAATTAACTTTAAAACTTCAAATTTAAATTCAAAAAACCAAAAACCAAACTCTACCCTTTCAAAATCAAACCATAAATTCTATATAATGAATCCAAGCCCAAAATTTTAAATTTTAAACCCTTATATTTATTTTTTATGTTTGTGATATGCTTAAATAAAGTGTGTGATATGTTTAAAACTTTTGAGAGTATTCGATATATGTGAAATTTTAAGATGATATTTGAAGAAATTCTCCTTAATTAATTTACAGAATATACCTTATCAACTAAACTTTTCATTACAAGCGTAAATATTTATTTTCTGTAAAAGTTCAATTAAGCCTATGTAAAAATCTGGCCCGTAACAAAAACGGGAAATGGGAAGAATAATCCGGCCCATTTAGAAGATGAAGACTTTTCTGGGAAAAAACGGGAAATGGAAATGGACCGAACATTATATATGTTATCTTGTATTTTATCCTTAACATAAGCATCTGCTTCTCTCAACCAGATTTTTAAATCAAAAACAGAGTAGTGAAGACATTCTTCACAAAAATGGCGGCTTTATCATCTTCGTCTCTGTTTATCTCCTCTAAAACAACTTCTCCGATCAACAATCTCTTGATCCCACCTTCTCTCCATCGATTCTCTCTTCCTTCTTCATCTTCTTCCTTTTCGTCTCTCTCTTCTTCTGCTTCTCTCTTCACTTATGCTCTAAGGAGTTCACCAAAGTCATCTCCTCAACGATTTTCCATTAAAGCAGAGAAGAAGAATGTACTTATAGTCAACACTAACAGTGGCGGTCACGCCGTCATCGGATTTTACTTCGCTAAAGAGCTTCTCTCCGTTGGCCACACCGTCACTATCATGACCGTCGGTGATGAATCTTCCGACAAGATGAACAAACCTCCCTTCACCCGATTCTCCGTAAGAAAAAAAAAGATAAAAACTTTCTCACTCTCTCCCTCCGATCATGGAAGTTAGTTAATTTATCTGATAACAGGAAATTGTGAGCGGCGGAGGAAAGACGGTGTGGGGAAATCCGACAGATGTAGCAAATGTAGTCGGAAGTGAAACATTTGATGTTGTGCTTGACAATAATGGTAAGGATTTAGATAGTGTTAAACCAGTGGTGGATTGGGCTAAAAGCTCTGGAGTGAAGCAATTCTTGTTCATAAGCAGCGCCGGAATCTACAAATCAACCGAAGAACCTCCTCATGTTGAAGGGGTAAAATCAACCACAAATCACAAAACACTAAACACATTAACCCTCACTTGTTGCTTAATTGTCTTGCAGGACGCAGTTAAAGCTGATGCTGGTCATGTTGTAGTAGAGAAGTACTTAGCAGAAACATTCGGAAACTGGGCTTCGTTTCGACCACAGTACATGATCGGCTCTGGCAACAACAAAGACTGTGAAGAATGGTTTTTTGATAGTAAGTTTATTCAGAAACCCACAAAGCTTAGACACAAGACAAACCCTATTGTAACATTGTGTTCACAGGGATTGTGAGAGACAGAGCAGTGCCAATTCCAGGATCAGGATTGCAACTAACTAACATTTCTCATGTGAGGGACTTGTCTTCAATTCTGACCTCAGCAGTGCAGAACCCTGAAGCTGCGTGCTGCAACATCTTTAACTGTGTCAGTGACAGAGCAGTCACTCTTGATGGAATGGCTAAGCTCTGTGCTGCTGCTGCTGGCAAAACAGTTGAGATCGTTCATTACGACCCTAAAGCCATTGGAGTGGACGCTAAGAAGGCTTTTCCATTTAGAAACATGGTAAAACTGATAAAGCTAGTAATAAAAGATACTCTTCTCCTTTACTGACTTGTCATTGTATAATCACAGCATTTCTACGCGGAGCCAAGAGCGGCAAAGGAGATACTAGGGTGGGAAAGTAAAACAAATCTACCAGAAGATCTCAAGGAGAGATTTGAAGAGTATGTGAAAATTGGCAGAGACAAAAAGGAGATGAAGTTCGAGTTGGACGATAAGATACTCCAAGCCCTCAAAACTCCAGTGGCTGCTTGATCAAATTGGCCTATTCTCTTCTTTCCCCGGCTCATATAAGATGAACATTATTCCATCTAAACGATCATTTAAATTCATAATCAAAAGAGCAACAACAATTCTAGTTTACTAAAGTCTTAAACGCCAAGATATCAGTTTGTTTCAACAAAATAGATTTGAAGAAAGTCTTACAATACCTACTTAATTACGTTTTACCATTATATATGAATAGAGAGAGAGAGATAGATTAAACTGAACCTCCCTATTCATCCTCTTGCTTGATTTTCAGACGTCCGAGCTGTGAGTCCAGTTCATCATCTTCTTCACCTTCCTCTTCATCTTCAAAATCTTCTCCTTCAGGGTCATTATCATCCAAAGGAACAAGCTTGTCCATGGAGTCCTTAAACATGTCATTTACCTCATCAATACCTTCTTCGGATATGAAGTTTCCATTAATGTTCAGAAGCTTGAAAGTCTGTTTCTTCACAACAGTTTGTGCCAAGGCTCTTGCTCCAGCTCTTCTGATCATGTTGGTACTCAGGTCAACTTCAGCCAACTGTTCATGACCTTCAAGTGCCTTTGCAATTATGATAGACCCTTCATCTTTGAGTTCATTCTCAGATAAATTCAGCTTTAAAAGAGACTGTTTTGAGGCAATGCAAGCTGCTAATTTCTCAGTGGATTTTAGTGTAATATCGTTCCCAGCCAATTCTAGAACTTTGAGAGAAGGAGCAGAGTTAATTAGAGCTTCAGAAAGTGCCTCTGTTCCCTCATCCTCCAAGTTCAGGTAACTCATATAGATCTCAGTTAATTCAGTCAACACAGATAAAGTCTTGGCCAGCGCAATTCCACCTTCGGGTCCAAACATGTTGTCACGAAGATCAAGTTTTTTCAAACGGCTACAGAACTCAAGTGCTTTCGCTAGCGCAACACCGCCTTCTGAACCAATCCTTGTAGATGAACACCGAAAATCTTCCAAAGATGGACACTGCCTCACTATCTCTGCGATAGCAATTGCTCCTTCATCTCCTGTCATGTTGTTATGAAACTGAAGAACTTTGATTTTTCCAGTAGAAGGAAGTAGCTCACGAACTGCTCGTGCAGCATCTTCAGAAATGCCATCATTCATCAGATACAGCTCCTCTAAGTCATGCTGAGATTTGATGAGAGAACCAAATGCTCTTATTCCTTTCTCTCCCAAAGCATTGTCTGACAGATTCAAATACCTAAGCTTACAACCCTCCAAAGCTGATGAAAAAATATTCATGACTTCAAGTGCTTCTGCCTCTGGTCTTCCTGCAACAAAATCCGAGAGATCCACTTCTGTCAGCTGATCCTTGATGGAAGACAAAACACTCACAGCAAACTTGGCTGCTTCCAAGCCAAAACTCCTGTTGCTAAATCGGATTTTGGTATAGGAGTTATTTGGCTCAGTCAAAGGCCTCAAAAGTTCACGTGCCTCATCTTCATCAATAAATGCTCTACGCCCACCAGATATATCAAACAGGACATCTTCAGTCTTCTTCACCTCCACCTCAGAGTCTACCTTTGGACCACGTTTGATCACTTCAAGCATAAGCTTACTTGATTCTTTTGCATAGACCTGAACAGCAGAAGTTCCATCACCATCAGGTTCATTCTGAAAGTGCTTGTTGGCAGTTGAAAAAGCCCACTCTTCAATCCGCTTTGCATCTTCCTCAGCCTCTTCCACACTCAAAAGACCGTACTTTCTAGAGAAGATGGATGGGGTTGTTATGTTCTTGGTCATTCGCTCCACAAGCATCAGTCGAGTACTCTTACTTGGTGGCCACATCTTCACTGATAAAACACGGTTCTGTGATGCTTTATCTGAAGGATCCATGCTTATGAGTTCTGTAAATTCAAGAGAAGGAAAACATTACAATATATTACAATGACAAAGGTCACAACTTCAGCCAAAAATACAAAAACCCATTCTATCTAAAGGTTCGTGCGAAGCACAAACTCTGAACACACCAAAGTAATTTAGACTTTAGATCCAATTGGTAACGAAGATGGCCTTAAAGACATCAAAGAATCTAAATCGCATTTCTATTATAGACACAGAAACACTTTTAACGAAAATGTTATTTAAACTCTTAATCTCATACCAAGAAAAGAAAAAAAAACAAAAAAAAAAAACTGAAAATCCACCAAAAACTAGAAAACTGGCGGTTTCAGTATAATAGCAAGAACAAAAAAAAATTGGAGATGCGATAAGGATAATGAAATCAAAGATAAGAAGGCGAAAACCCAGAAATGTAAGAGTTTCATTTACCTTTTTCTTCTTTTGCTAGATGCTGATAACGAAGAATGAAAGAAAAGGGAGAGTTTTCTTAATCAGAGAAGCGTAAAGAAGAAGCAGAGTGAGAGAATCATTGATCCGCGTGACGATAATGGAGGCAATGATTCTAAGAAATCAAATTCAAAAAAGCGTATCTCTCCCGTGAAGATTAGGGTTTATTCTATCTGTGAAATGACAATAAAGCCCCCTTACATAAACAAACGCACCAAGCCCACATTTATAATTAAAAGCCCACTAAGCCCATTATTAACTGAAACGACGGTAGGAGGAAGGTGGAGGAGACGGTGGGCCACCACCGCCAGATGGACTCGCCGACGGTGAACTGTCTGACAGACTCATACTGTCTTTTACTCCATTTCTCTCCATTTTTTAATTATTTTTTTAATGTCTTTTTAATCAAAACGTAAAAATAGAAACTTCCTTTTCTTCTTCTTCATTCTTAATTCTTCATTCTTGAATCTTTATTCTCTGTCTCAGAGCTAAGAATGGTGAAGCGTCGGAGATAGAGATCTGTTTTTTTTCTTCATCTCCGAGTATCTCGTAAGCTCCTTTTCCTTATATTTTTTTTTCTTTCGTCTGAATCGCATGAACTGGATCTCAATTTTGATTAGTTTCATTTTAGGTAGAGAGAATTTGAAGCTTTTAGAGTTTAGTTTGTTCACCAACTTTATACGTTTATTGCAGAAGAACACTTACCTGAGAGAAGAATCTGCATCTGTAATTGCAGATTCAGTTGTGTTTTCATGGATTCCGGTTTATACCTCAGATTAGGACTTATAGTAGAAGAAGGCAAGAGATTGAAGAAGCCACCAACACTTATTTCACTTCTCGCTTCATCTCTTGAGAGATCTGTGTTGCTGTCTAATGATGAGAAAGTGATTGTGTCAACAGACTCTGTGACAGTATTTGATGGCAGATCTCCACCTGAGATTAGCATTGGACACTACTTGGACCGTATCTTTAAATACTCTGGCTGTAGCCCTTCTTGCTTTGTCATTGCACATATCTACATTGATCACTTTCTTCATAGAACCAGAGCCTATCTTAAACCACTTAATGTCCATCGACTTATCATTACAAGTGTCATGTTAGCTGCTAAAGTCTTCGACGACAGGTATGTCATCACTACTAGTACTAGTCATTCACTCATTTGGAATCACTTTGGTTGATTTATGGTGATTTGCAGGTATTACAACAATGCATACTATGCAAGAGTAGGAGGTGTAAGCACAAGAGAGTTAAACAGATTGGAGATGAAGTTGTTATTCACTCTTGACTTCAAACTTCAGGTAGATCCTCAGACATTTCACACAAGGTGTTGTCAGTTAGAGAAACAGAACAGTGACGGTTTTCACCAGATCGAATGGCCGATAAAAGAAGCATGTCGAGCCGACAAAGAGAAATGGCAGAAGAGCAAACCAGAGTCAGTATGCACTCAAACAACAGCAAGCTAGCTGATAAGGAACTCCAACTGTTATGGTAGTGATGATTCTTTTGCAAAGATTGTTATTGTTGTGGCAATTTTTACATTTTGTGTAGTAGTAGAAAGTTTCCTACGAAGTCGTGATATATAGTTTCCATCGATGTTTAAAACTAAATGGAGTTTTCATTTTACTCCTTTGCATTTACCTTCATCGAATGCACTCCTATTACATAAGACTGTTAGTACTTATATAAACGTGGGTGATGGGTTAACATCAATCAATCATTATCCCAATTTATAAGCCAAATTTGTTTTTTGTTTGTTGTTATTAGTACATTTGTTTTGGTTGACTTTGGACTCATGTAATTATAAGATTTTAATACAAACTTAAGATAAAGACAAAAGCTTTAGAATTAAAAGAGAGGAGACAATTTGGTTTAAAAAAAAAGCAAAAGAGGAGAATGGTGATCAGTGAATGAGTCTGCCTCCACAAACGAAAGTAACGATACAAGACTCGTCGACCTTGACTGTATAGTTATGAAGTGGTTTAGCTAGTAATGGTGGAAGCCTAACTAGCAAATCACATACACACTCATTGTCCATTTGCTTCAACCACTTACAACACTCTTGTTGAGTATATGTCTCTTCTCTGTGTCTATGATGATGGTGATGATGGTGGTGCCTACGCCTACGCCTTCTCCTACTATGGCTGTTATCATGGTCATGGTCATGATCATGATCATCGTGCTCGTGGTCATGACCATGGTCATGATTATCGTGATCGTGGTCATGGTCATGGTTATTGTGACCATGGTCGTTGTGGTCGAGCTCATGATCATGGTCATCGTGATCGTGGTCATCGTCATCGTCGTGGTCGTCATCATCATCGTGATCGTGGTCATCGTCGTCATCGTGATCATCGTCGTCATCATGGTCATGGTCATGGTCATGATCATGGTCACGGTCACGGCGAGGAGGAGGAGGAGCAATGGAAGGAGGAGGAGGAGGGGCAGTAGGAGAAGGTTGTGGGACAGTGTCAATGGGAAGACGAGAACAGGCATAGTTAGCAAGAGCATATTGAGAGGCACATAAAGGACGTGGTGGAGGAATATGTACGATTACTTGGCCTCGTGTGAGAAAAGAAGAAGGAAGAGTAATTAGAAGTAGAATTACTACAACAATAAGTGTTTCCATATTCTCAATGATTCACAAAGTCTGTGTTGTGATCTTTAATGGGACTGTTTATATATTAAACAAGACACATATAGAATGCAGAAGATTGGTGGCAGAGAGGTTATAGGTTGATTTGAGTTATTCATTTGATTTGTGTGACTTAATTTGTTAGGTTGCTTATAGAGTTTAATTTTTAAGCAGAACATGTTTCACTTTGGCTCAAACTATAAGACATGCTCTTAGTTCCACAACCATTTCTATTACAAAACTCCAAAAGTGTGACTTGGATTTATCAATGTAATAAGCATACAAAAACAAGTCTAACATCTGCTATATATAAACCAAGAAAGTTGAGTGAACATGCATCGTTTGGTCAATTTTTGAATGATCCAATGATACTTATTTTGGATTATCACCGATAGTAGTTATTTACATCTAGTAATAGTCTATGTAAAACTCTATTCAGAAGTTATTTACTTAACTTTCTCCTTCACTCTGAAATAAACTAAAATACATATTATAATCAATAAGGAATCATAAAATGAAGAAAAGTTATGAATCATGAGAAAAGAGAAGAAAAACAGCACATTTCCAGATGATATAAAGACGAGCCCTTTGCTCCTTAATCTGCTTCGAACATCTTTTTAATGTCCTAACCTTCCTACTACATCTCAATACAACTCTCATTGCCATTGATCCTATCAAGAAGCTTCAAATTAGTTCAAAGTAATGAGCCTAAACTATATTGAGATAATGCTTATATAGTATTTATCTATGGCTGACTTTAACTCGATTGAAACAATTTGGTAGAAATGGTGTATGACTTAATAGTATAAAGATGCATTATTGAAATAAATAATACTTAAAAAGAGGACCTACGTGTTTCTAAGTTTGAAGAAAAGACATGATGCTTTAACCATTAGTTTCACTTTTGAACTAACATCTTTTGTTTAGTATCTATCATTGATTTAAATGTTATTAATTCGGGATGATTTCTCTCTTGGATTTCATGTGAGGATAGTGTTTTAACAGAAAACTTCTGTTCATGCAGACATGGAACTTAATGATGGAGCTGTGGCTAGTGGGGCTTTATGTCTTGATGTGTGAATGGGATGATTAAGTATCTAAGTTGGTGGTTAAGAGATAATATTAATAATTCAATCATTTAATTAACTATGAATTTGTTTGTTTTAGGTGTTGAGTACATGAAGTACTTGTTTGATGCCCTTGACTAATTAACTAATTCTATTGCTAAGAGATTAGAGCAAGATTATTGCTAGAACCCAAATTAAGGTTTTTTAGATTAATTTATTAATTAATTAAAGATTAGAGAAAAATTAAAAAACTTCACTTGTTTTAGGGGATTAATGGTAGAACCAAGTGGTGGATCTTTAGAATAAAATAATATTATTTTTTGTAATTATAATTTTTAATTGAAAATATTTGAACATAAATTTTATGAATTATTTGAACATTAATTTTATGAACTAACAAGTTAATGCATTAATATTTGAACATAAAACCAAAAATCGACATAGAAACAAAAAATTTGGGTATTTTTTGGTATATCAGGTCTGAAATACCCGAAACCGACATAGAACCAAATATTAGAAAAATATCGATTGGGTATTCGAATTTAGGATATGAAGAACCGGAACCGAACCGAATACCTGAAAACTCAACCCTACACAAAATCATGAATAAAAAAGTGGAACCGAACCGACCCGGAACCGACAAGAGCCGAACCGAATATTTAAAAAGTATCGATTGGGTATTCGAATTTAGGATATGAAGAACCGAAACCGAACCGAATACCTGAAAACTCAACCCTACACAAAATCATGAATAAAAAAAAGTGGAACCGAACCGACCCGGAACCGACAAGAACCGAACTGAATATTAGAAAAGTATCAATTGGGTATTCGAATTTAGGATCCAAAGAACTGGAAGTGAACCGAATATCCAAAAACCAAACCCTAGAAAAAATTATGAAAAAAACAACTAAAAAAAACACTAGACAAAAAAATACACACTCGACAAAAAAAAAAAAATTAAGTATGCTAATAAGAATCCGCAACGTGGCGGTTCTGATACTTTGTAAAAATATCCCAACGAGGATGCGTTTCTTCTCTTTTACAATTTTTTTTAGATTCGGCCAGGATTCGGCCGATAATCTCGGCCTTAGCAGATGAAAAAGATTTATTTAGTAATCGTTATTCCCTGAAAATAGAAAGAAAGCAAAGGAGATTTTTTTTGCTGACTATTTAATTCCCTTCGGTAGTATCATATAACACCATATTCACACAAATTTAAGACATAACCCTAATTTAAAAGTTAAATATTTTATTATCCTATTTCAAATCTTCAAAACTTATAAATCTCTAAAATGAAAGTTCGAAACCAAAATCCAAGACATAACATGCCAGTACTTTGGTGGATTTTGGTTTCGAACTTTGGTTTTAGGGGTTTATAAGCTTCGAATATTTGAAATTGAGATAATCAAATATTTAATTTTTAAATTAGAGTTATTTAACATTAAACCTTAAATTTAGGTGTATTTGGTGTTATATAATACTACAATGGGGAAACAGATCGTCAACCTATTTGAATCCAACCAAATTTGTAATATAAATTAAAAATTCTTAAGTTGACTACTTAATTAGGAGTTATTGTTCTTATATAAAAGAAAAAAATAGAAATACGAGTTAAATGAATAAAAGAATTTGTACTTTTATTACTCTAACAAGGAATAACAATCAGGAGATCGTAAAAATGGTTTGTAGTTCATCAAAGAAAACGAAGAAAGCTAATAAGTTTTATGATCTTTGCATTATCGAGACTAATTTCACATTGTTAACTTATAAACTATCTAATAGGCCATAAGAAAGTAGATATAAAAATAAGGTGGTAGAAGTTTGGTTGTGCATAATTATTAATGATTACCGGATAAGTCGGTCGGGTGTTTGCTCACAAAATCAATAATGTAGTAAACTAACAAAAGCATAAGAAAATGATTTGACAAGTAAGAAGAAAGATTAATGCATCAGGAAAAGTTCTTCTTTACAAACAATGCACGTGAAAACGATACGCCATTTCCATTCATTCGGCACATTACAAGTGGGCCAAAATCTCATTTAACTAACTAATCTCTTCTTCTTGAATTTCCTTCAACATAATTGTCATCTTGGTATGATACGTTATTGCATTTTCTCTATTTCTAACATCATTGAAATGCTAAAAAAACCCGTGTAATACTAATGGTTGTCAAATCAACTACATTTTCATCAAACCAGATTTCAAATTTTACTTATTTACTGCAAACTGTAAAATCTATCTTTTAATGAAATTTGGTCTACTAAATCGGTTTTTTTTTCCTAGAGATCAAAGAAGAGTTACATAAAATGCCAAAATCGGATAAGGATATTAGACCATCTCCAATGGAGATGCTTAGAAGGATTTTAGAAGGTGCTTAACAAAAAACATAAATAAAAAAATACAAAAGTAATTAAAAGAGGATGAGTCAATGCTTAGTGGAGCTTTTTTAGGATCAGGTGCTTAGTGCCACCTGTTGGCACCTGGTTGGTTAATTTTTTTTTTTTTTTTTTTATATCGAGTGTTGCTGGGTATTTTTTTGTTGCAAAAAGAGTGTTTTGGTTTTTTTTCCTTAGATTTTTCGGTTCTCGGTTCGATTCGGTTCGATAACTGATTGGTTTATTATTATTATTTTTTGTGAAAAAACCAGAAAAATCGATAATAACCAATAACGAAAAAATTATTAGATGTGATGAGAGTTTAGGATTGGAAGAAGTAACATTTACTCTCATAATTATAAGGGTAGAGACATATACATATTTATAGTGAAGATCTTTCCTAAACTATGATAATTACAAATATACTAATATCTAAATAATAATTACAAAATATATTAACATTATTAATATGATATCATATGATATCTTATAGATGATTCTTGATCATCTTATACACTCCCTTAATCTCAAGGTATAGATGAAGTGAAAACATAAGCGATGACTTGAGATTAACTAATCATGATATTGGCTAACACATGTAGAGGCTTTTATCTTGTGCATTAGTCTTGATTGTGCTCTAGTAGATGGATAATAGAAATCTCTCGCATGTGTGTTGAATGATAGCGAAAAGGTGGATGAACAATTTTTTTTTTTTTGCTTTACTATAAGAAGCGAAACGTATCTTTTTTTTTGAAGAATCACAAATTTGGAATTATAACAGAAAGTTTCTTTTTTGTATCGTAAAGAGGTAAAAAAAAATATATAAGAGGAAGCACATAGAGTTTGCAGATGAATTTTTTTTTTTAAAGACGAAGAAAACTTAAGAACTATATTTAGAGGCTTATTATAAGCTTAAACAATAGAAATCTATGAAAGATTTCTTGTAAAGAAAACCATAGATGAAAAAAAATCAAATAAAGCACGTGGCTTAAGAAGCTTATAGCTTAGATTAAGAGGCAAGATATATGCTTGAATGGTAGAAGCACTTGGCTTAGATTCAGAGGTCTATGATAGATTTGAATTGTAGAAGCTCGATGGCTTAAGATTCAGAATTTCAAGATGAACTTGAATTATTGGAAGCACTTGGCTTAAAAGAAAAACGAAAAAAAAGTTTGATCGTTAGATCGAAACTCAAGAGCAAACCTGCTCTGATACCATATTAGATGTGATGAGAGTTTAGGATTGGAAGAAGTAATATTTACTCTCATAATTATAATGGTAGAGACATATACATATTTATAGTGAAGATCTTTCCTAAACTATGATAATTACAAATATACTAATATCTAAATAATAATTACAAAATATATTAACATTATTAATATGATATCATATGATATCTTCTAGATGATCCTTGATCATCTTATATATTAGATGTGATGAGAGTTTAGGATTGGAAGAAGTAATATTTACTCTCATAGTTATAAGGGTAGAGACATATACATATTTATAGTGAAGATCTTTCCTAAACTATGATAATTACAAATATACTAATATCTAAATAATAATTACAAAATATATTAACATTATTAATATGATATCATATGATATCTTCTAGATGATTCTTGATCATCTTATATATATAACCGAAAATTAACCGAATAAACCGAACTTAAAAAATCGATCTTTCGAGTATTCGGTTCACTTCCGGTTCTTAGGATCCTAAATTCTAATACCCAATTCTAATATTTGGTTTGGTTCATGATCGGTTCCGGTTAGGTTTCATCTTTAATTATAATTTGTGATATGTAAAATATAATGTTTAAAAAAATATAAAATTTTAAGAATATAAAATTGTTTAATCTAAATGTAAAATATAATTTAAAATATAATTTATAAATTAAAATATAATTTGTGAAATGAAATGTTAATTTTTTTTTGTAAGCATCAATGGTATCTTACCATTGGAAGTCAATTTTTTTTTAATTCTAACCCAAAGTTCCTTAACCATTAAATTTAATAAAAAAAATAGTTAAGCATCCTCCATTGGTGCTTAACCATTAGAGATGCTCTTATTAACTCATTTTCTTTAATCTCTACAAATGGCTTTTGCATTCATCATAAGATCTTACACCATCTTCCTCAGCATATCTAAAGAGTAAATTAATGAGGGTTCTGAACTAATAAAACCTTTATATTAAATAAATTTTTTTCTTCACCAGAATCATAGCTGAAACAACATATTGTTGCCAAGTATTTGGAGCCAAACACCTAAACTTGGATCTCTCTATATTTCTTCTATATCTAGATAATTGTCTCTGTCCATATATAATGTCACTACTCATCTTCAATGCCACATGCTCGGATCTGCAAACTCACAAACAATTCTCAAGTTTAATATTATATACAAGATAAAGTTATAGGAGTAGTAAGTATGTTGAATTCAGACTCTGACTAAATAGATTTTAAAAAATAAAACATGATTATGAGCTCGTCTTTTTGAAGGTATTTATATTTAAATGTGATTTTTTTACACTAGGTCGAAATCATCCACATATTGGACTATTTACTATTCAAATACTCTATAAGTTGATTCAATATCCTCTTGAGAGTATTCGTCTTGTATCATATCTGGATAGTTTTGGGTGATTGTTGAATCAAAGGTTTTGTTTCCTCTTTATTTGAATTTGTCTTTAAGAGGACAAAGTGAGTTATAACTATTGAGGTTGTCCACAGGTCGGACGAGCATAGAGAATGGCGTATGAATTTCGTAAAGTTTCTCTCTCTAATAACTTCTCTCTATAATTTCCGGATTCTTCTCTTGGTGGCCTTTATTCTCCTTTTATAATCCCTTCGATTGCCATCATGCATCTATACGGAGTGGTTGATTAGATCGGCTTTGAGGTTCATGGACCTACTGTTGTGAATTGAAGCTCAATTCTCAAACATATTCTAAGATCTACAAGAACAACTCAAACACAAAGAACAACTAAGCAATCACAATTGAATATGAAATGAATTAAGACTATGCAGAAATTAAAGACACAAGATAACTTTAAAGTGTTCAGCTTCCACCGTTAATATGTGATATTGCTCGGTTTTAACGCCTTATAGTGGGTATTTATAATTGGTATTTGGCATTATCCCAGTGTTTTCCATGTATATTGACATATTTTCAGGTTTTCGGGTGTTAGGGGCGTTCTAGAGCGAAAAGGATGATTTTCAGAAGATTTCATGTGCAAATGGATGAAATGCATATGGAGTGATCGATCCCTTTGAAGATATGATCGATCTAAGCTGCACGAAGAAAGATATGGATCGATCCAAGCATGGATCGATCGATCCAAAGACTTTGGAAAGTTATGTAAATTCAGATCGATCGATCCTTGCTAAGATCGATCGATCCAGATTAAAGAACAAATCGATCTATCCCTATATGGATTGATTGATCCCTGCACACGAAGAAAAACTGAAGATTTTCCAAATTACGAATTTGCCTTCAAGACCTATCATGTTTTTCTTATTGGTTTTATTTTATTTTCTTTTTTTAGAACTATAAAAGCATTAGGCTTAGGTTTATTTTTGTACGCACACATACTTTGACATTTGAGAGCTTTACAGAGAGAGACGAATCTCATCCATGTATTTGGAGAATAATTTTGAACTCTTTTATTCTTAGTTTATTGATTTGGTTTTTGACATGCTTTCTTTAATTATGTTTGTTGATTGCTTAACTATGTCTGAGTAGTCGCCTTGTTAGGTTTTAGGGGTTTCTCATGGAAACCAGAATTTGATAGTTAGAGTTTAACATAAATGATTGAAATTGTTAGGTTCTTAGTCTAGATTTGTTCTTAATGCTTGAATTAAATTGACCATTTAGTTCATTGATATTAGATTGATAAACACAGAAGGATTTGGTTTAGAAATTTGATCTAGTCTAGATGAGTAGATGTTCTTGCTTACCGGGAGTGTTGTCTTGAATGTCCATTAACATATCGAATCTAACCTTAATGCATGATTTAATTATCTGAATTCTGCTGGAGCTTGTCTTTAGTAATTAGATATAGGGATTAATACTTTGGGAGGAGATTAATTTAGTTTCTGTCTTTTGAGTTGAGAACTATTTTCAAAGTAAATCCTGCATGTTAACATGAGCTTCAAACCTGAATACATGTGGTATTCCCTAACACCTGACACTTTCTTTAATAGATTTACAACCGTTTTTTAATTACAGCTATTTAATTTACAATCATTAGTAAAACAAACAACCTTTATATTGCCGTCTTAGCTAAAATCGACGTTGAACTGAGAGTCGCACTGTCTGGTCTCTGTTGAATTCGACCATAGTTTATAGTACTTAGATCTGTTCTCTGCAGTTAGATTTAGGATTAAAATCATGAGCCTATCAATATGCAGCCTACTCACGCCGGAACCACCCCTAAAAATCTACTAGCTCCGATTGATCACCAAACTACAGAGAAAGCTCTAAGAACTATGAACTATATACGATTCACTATACAAACTCACTTATGACCCAATAGTGATTATATAACACACCCTAATAACTAGACTAAAGCTAAACAACCTATAACATAATTAGTTACTCACTGCTACAACAAACTAACAAGAAATTTAGCTCACTGTTAGCTCAAGACATCGCCTAAGTGTAGAAGAGAAAGTTGACTTTGATGAATGGGCCTTTTTATTTTCTAATCCCGCCGAAATAAACCTCAAGCCCAGAAGCTTATTTTAGTCCAAAAAAACTCAACCACAATAAGCTTCTAACAGCTTCTTAGTCTTCAAAAAACTTTCACTGTCTTCACGTGTTATCTTCACTAGCTTCTCCTAATGCAGTCCCGGTTACACCCTCCTTCTACTCAGTATAAACCTGAAGAATTTTGAGTGCTTCAGATACTTTACCAATAGGCAACACTTTAGTAAAAATGTCTGCAGGATTATAAAGTGTTGAGATCTTTTGAACATTCACCACTTTATCTTCTATTTGATCTCTCACATAATGAAATTTCACAGCCACATGCTTGGTTCTCTCATGAAATACACGGTTCTTTGACAATGAAATGAACTTTGTGAATCACAAAACACATCAACTTCAACTTGTTCATACCCAAGTTCCTTTGTGAAAATTTTCAACCAAGTAACTTCTTTGACAGCTTCATTCAAGCTATATATTATGATTATGTGGTTGATAAAGCCACTACACTTTGTAGCCATGATTTCAAGCTTATAGATTTGCCTCCTATAATGAAAAAAAACTTGTGATTGATATTCTTCTATCCAAATTAGACGCATAGTCAGCATCACAAAAGCCTTGAACTTTCAAATCCTTTCCTTTCTTGAACACCAGTCTTGTATTTGTGGTTCCTTTAAGATACCTTAATCTCCATTTGACTCCAAGTTAGTGATCTTTGATTGGGTATGCCATGTATCTTCTCACAACTCCAATAGGATAAGTGATAAACACGGATTTGCTAATCCTAAGTCTAGCAAATACTTAAGTTTAA
>OVBE01007795.1:0-17871 GCA_900406425.1 Iberis pinnata
CCCAGATCTGCTGATCCTTTAATATACTTGATTATCCGCTTAACTGCGTGAAGGTGTCAGACCTTAGGCTTTGCCTGATATCCTGCGCAAACACCTACGCTTAGACATATGTCTGGACGACTTGCAGTAAGATATAGCAGACTACTAATCATACTTCTGTAGAGTTTCTGATCCACATCTTCTCCCTCATCATCTCGAGACAGCTTACATGTTGTGCTCATAGGAGTTCTTGCTGGTTTACATGCATCAAGTCCGAATCGTGTGATCAAGTTTTTTGCGTATGTGCTCTGGCTTAAGTAGATTCTTTCTTCTAATTGTTTAACTTGAAGACCAAGAAAGTATGTTAACTCGCCCACCATACTCATCTCGAATTCTTGTGTCATATGGTGAACAAACCCATCAACTAGTACCTTGTTTGTGGCTTCAAACACGATATCATCCACATAAATATGCACAACCATTAACTCACCATCTTTTGAATAGATGAATAGTGTTTTATCAACACTTCCCCGTGTGTACCCTTGATCAAGCAGACATACTGTTAACCATTCATACTAGGCTCGAGGTGCTTGTTTCAACCCATATAGTGCTTTTTGGAGTTTGTATACATGATTTGGATAGTTTGGATGTTCAAAGCCTTTAGGTTGTCCTACATATACTTCTTCTTGAAGAATTCCATTTAGAAATGCGCTTTTCACATCCATTTGATATAACTTGAACTTTAAATGACATGCCATCCCTAGTAGCAATCTGATTTATTCTAATCGAGCCACAAGAGCAAATTTCTCATCAAAGTATATCCCTTCTACTTGTGAGTAGCCTTGAGAAACTAGCCGAGCCTTGTTTCTTACCACATTTCCAGTTTCATCGATCTTATTCTTATGGATCCTTTTTGTTGCAACCACATTCACACCCTCAGGACGAGGTGTCAAACTCCAGACCTGACTGCGGTCAAATTGCTCAAGTTCTTCTTGCATGGATATTATCCAATATTCATCATGCAGAGCTTCTAAGTGTGTTTTGGGTTCAATCATAGACACAAAGCATGCAAATTGAACCATCTCTCTGAAGTTAATCATCTTTTTCCTTGTAACTTTGTTTCCATAAACATCACCAATCACATCCCTTTCAGAATGATTCTTATGAACACTTTTTGTGATTCCATGATCTGTGTCTGATTCTGATTCATCAGTCACCACCACATCCCTTGTACTTCAACTGGTTGATCATCCATTGTCTGTACATGATTTAGTATTAAGCCCTATGGTTGGTGTCCAACATCATCGAATACAACATTTACTGTTTCCATCACAGTCTTACTTCTTTTATTTTACACTCGATATGCTGTACTCGTGGTTGAGTACCCAAGAAACATACTTTCATCACTTCTTGCATCGAACTTACCAAGTTGATCTTTATCATTGAGAATATAGCAAAGACAGCCGAACACATGGAAATAGCTTACACTAAGGGTCTTTCCTTTCCACATTTCATAGGGTGTCATCGTGGTTCTTTTCCTCACATATACTCTGTTTATGATGTAGCATGTAGTACTTACAGCTTCCGCCCAAAAGTGTTTAGCTACTTGATTTGAATGAAGCATGGCCCGTGCCATTTCTTGAAGGGTTCTATTCTTTCTTTCAACCAAACCATTTTGCTGTGGTGTCCTAGGTGCAGAATATTGATGTTGAATTCCTTGATATTCACACAACCGATCGAACATCTCATTTTGATATTCTCCTCCATGATCACTTCGAATAGATTTAATGCCCCATTTCTCATTTTTGAGTTATAGTACCAAGATCTTGAAGCTATCCACAGCTTCTGATTTTTCATGAAGAAACCTTTCCCATGTGAACCTTGTGAAATCATCCACGATTACTAGGATGTACTTCTTCCTAGACAGACTCTCTACTTGAATTGGGCCCATGAGGTCCATGTGTAAAAGGTCTAATTCCTTCTTTGATTGAATGTCTTGTGTCACTTTGTGTTGAACTTTGACTTGTTTTCCTTTTGCACACGGTCTACACACAAACATTTCATCTGCTTTTAACTTTGGAATTCCTCTAACCAGCTCTTGATTTGCAAGGTTTTGAGTGTTCTTACATTAATATGCCCTAGTAACCTGTGCCATATTTCCAACTGACTTGTTACCACAGTTGTGAGACATCTGTCATGTTGACGCCACATGTAACAATTGTTCCCTGTCCTAATCCCGCTTAACATAACCTGATTAGTTGCATTTACTGCTTGGCAGTCTGTTTTAGTTAAGGTAACAGCCAGCCCTTCATCGCACAACTGACTTATGCTAATCAGATTAGCTGTCAGACGCTCAACAAAGTAGACATTCTGAAGTGTAGGCTTATTCGATCCGTTTGTCTCACCTTTTCCCTTAATCTTACCTTTTCCTCCTCCTCTGAAAGTTACTTTTCCTGTGTTGATCTCTTCATAGTTAGATAGTTCTTCTTTGATACCTGTCATATGTCTTGAGCATCCACTATCAAAGTACCATTCTGAATCTTCTGAACTTTTCATGGCTATTGCTTTATGTTGTTCAGTTTCGGACATGAGTGCCATGTTTGTTTGAGACCACATACACATTAGTTCCAATGATTGATCCTCAACTTTTGTGTCTGATCTTGTGTCTGTATGAGCTGTGAAACAGTACAAGAGATCTTTTCTAACCCAAGATCTGCCGTTGTTAGTCTTCTCAGGATGGTAATCTCTATGACGTACAACTTGATAAAGTCTAGCATGCCACCGATAACACTGAGCCTTGTAGCGTCCTGGCTTCCTACAGTAAAAGCATAGTTGATCTCTGTTTTGGGGTACCTGATAATACCCTTGATCTCTGTGTTGCCTTGTCTGATAATACCCTTGGTTGTTTGACTTCCGGTTTTGATCATACTGTCTTTTGTTGAATCCTCTATGTTCAACAGATCGTGGCTTTATCTGCAAGGTTGTATAAGTGGCTGAAGGTTTAACGAACGATGTAGAACCCTGTGTGTGTCCTTGATAACCCAGACCGTAACTCATCCTGCTATATCTGCCCATTGACAACACTTTGTCAAGATCTTTTGTGCCTTTAGTTAGCATCTTGATATTTCTCAACTGTTCACTCAGACGTGATTCCAACAAATTGTTCTTTTTCTTTTCTTTTGTCAAAGCTGTTTGAAGAATTTTCACCTTCGCTTGAAGTTTTGATTATCACATTCTAGTTCCAAATACAGATTCCTGACCTCGATTAAGGTTTCACACAGCACCGTGCTGTCCTCAAGCAATGACTGTTTTGTAGTTTCCTTTTCATCATCAGACTCACTTTATGAATTTTCTTCAATTATTCCTACATAAGCCACTAGATTGAGTATCTCATCCTCACCATCTGATTCTGAGGTATCTTCACCTTCCCAGCTAACCATAGACTTCTCTTTTCTGTTTGTTGAATTCACACCTTCAACTTTTGTGTGTCCAAAACCTTTACACTCATAGCACTTGAGTGACTCCTTCCTTTTGAGATTAGGACAATCAGATTTATAGTGACCAAAGCCTTGACATTCATGACATTGAACATCCGGTCTCTTGGTTGATTTGTCATTGTTTGATCTGAAATATGGTTTACTAACAGGATTGTTATCACGTCTTGATGTTCCAGCATACTTCTTAAACTACTTTTTAACAATTAGGCTAATGGTTTCTTCAAGGTTTTCTTCAGGTTCAACTCGTTCTTTTGCTGCTAATGCAATACCTTTTCCTTTAACCATTTTCTTTGACATGTCAAGCTCATGTGCCTGCATCATTCCCACCACTTGGTTAAATTTCATATCTTCTGAGTCCTTGGCCACTTGAATGGCTGATTTCAGGGACTCAAACTTATCAGGCAGACTTCTTAAAAATTTCTTGACCAAATTCTTTTCTTTATAATGTTTTCCAATAACTTCTGCTGCATTCGCAATGGAAGAAATTTTTCCACTAAATTCTTCAACTGTTTCCTCATGCTCCATTCTTAAATTCTCAAACTCTGATGCAAGCATGTCAATTCTGGTTCTCTGAACATCACTAGTTCCTTCATAGGTTGCTTGCAGTGTATCCCAAGCATCTTTAGTAGAAGTACAACCTTGAACCCTTTTGAACTAATCTTTAGTTAAAGATATCCAAATGGCCGTTAATGCTCTCGAGTTGTATTTGGACATAGTTTTCTCAGCTACTGTCCATTCATATTTTGGTTTCAGAACCAACACATCATCTTCATTTTTAACCTGTGCAACATACCACCCTTCTTCAACAATTGTCCAGGCGTCTTCATCTATTCCTTTGATGTGTTCCTGGATTTTCACTTTCCACCATCCAAAATTGTCTGGATCTAGAACAACGCTACGTGTTCTTGACTGTTGTGAGTTGTCCATTCTTCAGGATCTTTTACCTATTTAGCTAGAAACCTTGGTTTCTTCACAGATTCCCGCTTTGGTACCAATTGAAAGAGTAAACGAACCAAGAATAGACATATTTTTCCAAACTTTCAAACTTTATTGAGATAAACAATTAGATTCTTTAATCCTGAATTTGTTTCTCTCAATCTTACACATTATCTCTCTTGTTTGTTCTCACGAACAAACACTCTTACAAAACTTCACAACTTATAAACTCTCACACACTTTTTCGGCTCAAAGAACTGTCTATCTTCTTCTTCTTCGCCTTCAATATATAGTCGAGCTCAACCCTAGTTTTGCTCTTATTGAAATGGTAACTTCTCATAAATCCTTTTCCTTTCTTCTCTTGTTTCCTTTTCTTTAGATTTCCTTTTTGCTCTTTTCCTTTTTCTTGACTTTGAAAACTCCTTCTTTAGCCCTTTTCTCTATTTCCTTTTTCCAGTCTTCAAGCTCTCACGTCTTCGAAAAGACCCTTGTCTCCTTGCACTTTCAGATTCTCCAAAGAGGTTGTGGAAGCGTACCATTGTCAGTTCAAGTTCGACATGGGAAATTTCTTCAAAGCGAGAGAAGAAGAATTGTGTCTGGGGGATTATTGTTTCTTCTTGGATCATGTCTTCCTAATGGAGTTCTAATGTCTGAAACAATGAAAGGAATGCTTCTTGATTTCATTGGAAGTTGCCTCCATGATGTAGCTAAAGAGGTAAAGAAATATATTGCTAACATTTTCACATCCTTGACCGTTGGATAGTAGTTGAGTCCACATAGACCATAGGCTGGGACTGTCAGGGGTGTTACAAACATCTTATTTTCTTTGATGTTTTAAGACATTTTTCATTCGAGTCATTGTTTTGCTTAGGGATTAATCGATCAAGAAGAGTTGGACACTTTCAATTTTCCAATCTATCCAGCACATGTTGAAGAGTTCAAGAAAGTCATTAAGGACAATGGGTGTTTCACAATAGAAGCGTTTTAGAGAATTAGTCATGCAAGCGAAGAGTTTCCTTTGGATCCAAAATTCTTAGCAACCTCAAAAAAAGTCACATTTGGAGGAGTGCTTGAGTCGCGTTTTGGTAAAGAAGCGATGGAGAAGACAATGGATCATCTTGAGGAGAAGTGTCCACAGATTATTCTGCAACTTGGCAATGCCAAATCTGGAATGCAATTTTATATTTTGCTTCGAAGAAACTAATTCATAGGTGATCAAATGAAAGATTATGATATTTTCTCTTTTAGCAATTGCGTTTTATATTATTAGTTTGATGATTTCTTATGGTCAAACATATTTTTGTACAATAAATTAAATATAATAATAAATTAATGGTGTTGTATTGGATGCAACCAAATGCCTTCGAGTCATCTACAAATGGGCTTTCAATCGAAGGTCTAACTACTTTTTTTTTTTTCTATTAAAGACTTACTAATTACATATAGATATATTCTTTAAACATTCTTCAATCCAACCCAAAACAAGATTGCAACTAATTCTAACCCAAAATTGAATTAACTTCTAAACCCCACTAGTCAAGCCCAGACTATGAAGCTAACCCTAGAGACACTGGTGAAGCAGAGAACACCTTAGCTAAATCGCCGTCGCCAATGTTTACTATGAACACCACCAGAATAGGTAATCCTATGGTCCCGACGGTGACTTTCCGAAAATGCGATGATATAGGACCATTACCGCCACCTCACACAAGAACTGGAAGAAGGCAGAGGAGGAGGAACTGGTTTTCCCTTGCACCACAGACGGTTTCAGGAGAAGATATAAGTTTCCAAGGAACATAGGAAATATCTAGTTTACATCAGCGAAGAAGAAAACTACGGCTAGCGACGGACTACGCCTTAACGGAGCCGCCTCCAGATCGAGCCTCACTTTGCTTTCGACGAGGAGATCTTACTTCCTTGAGGTTTCTCAAGCTTTGGCTGGCTGTTCTCCATGGTGTGCGTCCGCATGCAGACCCGACCAGAGACGGCTTCGCCGCGCACTCGCTACAAGCCTCTTCATCGTTCTAGTGAAGATGGAGCAGAAGAGGAGCTGAAACTTGAGTCAGGCTGGGATAAGGATGAACAGGAGAGTCCACCGTCACTAGACTCACCAGCAGACCCGAGTTACGCGGCGAAAACGGTTGTGATTCGGCATCCGATAGAGGCGGTCCCTAAGCTTCTTCCTCAATAAAGAGAAAGTAGAGAGAAAAAAAGATAGAGTTGTACTCAACGATCTAACTATTTATCTTCTTTTTTAAATAATTGACGCTATGTTTCTTAAAATTTATAAAATAAGTCTTGAAAATTAACCTTTGATCTTTTATAGTTAGTCAATAATCGAGCTGGGATATATTTAAGGGTTAATTTGTAAGAAAACCAACAACATGATCAATATTAATTAACTAACCAATGCAATATATGATTAGTTTTTGAGAATCAATACACCACTAGTATCACCCTCCACGTGACATGCTCTCTTTATTTTCTTTTTAATTAGTTTTTCTTCTCGCGCGATACTCGGGTTATTGGGTTTCGATCTTACCCTATATACTTTTGTTTTATATTTGTTATGTATTGTTTTGTTTTAGATCAATGAAAGTTTTGTATGTATTGTTTTTAGGGTTTTTACCTTTTATTACCATGTTTATTTTTGTTTCATCTAAAATCAGTATGGAGTTGACCAAATTTTATCATTGAGCTATGTTTCTCGTCTTATTTTTTCTTAAGATCTTGATTCTTAAATATTTATCGCCTTATCTTTATATAAAATATTTATACACGACTAATGGGATTAAGCATTGTGTCAGCTTTTTATTTACCTTTGAAAGAGATATTGACAATTATTTTATATTTTGTACAGGTACAAATTGGAAATTCTTCAGTTTATAAGTTCAAGTGTTTTGCATGGGTGTTTATCTGCATATAATTTTGGTGTCATTAGATTATAAAAAATTACCCTTTAGGGACTGGAGCCATATTGAAATTGTCTTCCAAACCTGTTATTTTTTCTGCCCTACTATTTCTACATCAATATCCTTATCAACTATTCATAAAAAATGTCGTTGTCAGCTACTCCCTTAAACTTGATTTATACCAGAGCCGACGACACCTAAATCACTTGTAATTGGATGAACCTCACAAGTTTCTGGTTTTAAGTCTGTCAACCTGATTCCCTTGCTCCAACCGGCAACAACTAGTCTTGGAGGTACAACCCGTTTAACTAAAGCAACATTCCTCTTTCCTCTATCTCTACCGATAGAAAAAAGGAGTTACAAATTTGAATGAGTACACAATGTTTTCTCTCAACCTCTGCAACCACTACTATAGCTGAAACAAACATAAACCTGATGATGTTGTAATACAAAATGTAAGATCAACATTTCAAAGAGTAACACTTGTTAAAAATTAAGCTAAAGAATGAACATTTCCTTGACATGAAAACCAAAAAATACCCCAACATAAGCACGGTTCATTGTCCTCATGTTTCTTGATAATCAGGAAATCTTGTACTCAACAGGCCTCAGGTATGGGATCTACCCTCCCTAATGTTATATCATTTAAATTTTTACGAACCCAAATAAAACAATAACGAAACTGCAAAGATTCAGTGCAACAACATGGTTTTTATATTTACACCAATTTAAACCATTTGGTAAACTTTGGGTTTAGAATAAGTTTGAAAATGCACTATGATTACTAAATAATGCTAACATGCATGTGTGATCTTGTTTCTTACCCTCATATTATTCCGAAGACTTTTCAATAATCCTTCTCTTTACCCACCACGGCTTCCGATTAGTGCTCTAATCTATTCTTCGTTCTTCTTTGATCTTCATCTCTTTCTAAGGTTTTTTCTTTCATGATAATAAATTCCCTTTAGCATTTGTGAATTTGATCCTCCACCAAAATTATTATTGTTCTTTGGGTCTTCTATACAAATCATTTGGGAGGCAATTTGCTACCTTTGTGAAGATTCAATGTAGGAAAGAGTAAGTAGATGAACCAAACATGATTTGTTACTTTAAGTTACAAGATAAATTGATGGTAATTAATATATAATTCATGTAGGAAAGGAGAGGAATCGTCTCTGGCGACTCTACGTGCGTTTAAGTCAAATGACGTGGCATGTTCTTTAGATTTCCAAATTAATAATTTTTACATGGCATTTCATTATTGGTTCAACAATTTTGCATAGTGGATAGCCTGAAATTTGTTCATAGAATAGATTTGCAAATTCCACCATTATCATTATATATACAAATAAAAGCAATTAAAATCATAAAAAGTAACCTAAAAAAAACACATATTTTTCTGAATCTAAAATGATTAAAATTATTTAAAATAGATATAAATTTTATAACTTAGCGAATAGTGAATTTTTGTTTTAGTAAAATATAAACACGTAAATAATTGGACTACTGGAAAAATAAACGGACTACTTATGTATATAACATTATGTATAAAATATTGGCTAAACTGTATGTATAAAATATTGGCTAAACCCTAATCCCCCCCCCCAAAAAAAAAAAAATAATAAAAATAAAAATAAAAAAACTCCAAATATAAATCCTAAACTCCAAATATAAACCTTTAACTCTAAAATATAAAATCTAACCTTCAAAACATAATCTCTAAACTTGAAAATATAAACTCCACACACTAAGATATAAACTCTAAACTCTAAAATATAAACCCTAACCTCCAAAGTATAAACCCTAAACTCCAAAGTATAAATCATAAACTCCCAAGTATAAATCCTAAACTTCAAAATATGAACATAAAAATCCAAAACATAAATCTTAAATCCCAAAATATAAACCCTAAACCCTAAAATAAGTAGGACTACAAAAAGCATGTTAGCCACAAAAATTGCGATTAGCCAAAACAAAATAGAAAAAGGAGGGAGGATGTGAAAGTAATGTCTATGCATTTTACATGTTTTAGGAATGCATTTATCACCAATTTTAGGTTTGTTATGTTTCCAATAGGTTGCATTAGTAGAGTTACTTAGAAAATTTGCATGTTTAGGACAATTTCGCATTAGCATTGCATACATGTTGCATTTTGGAGATATTAAAGGTACTTAGGAAACTTTCAGAACATGATGGACAAGTTGAAGAAGTAGAAGTAAGTGTTGTGGCTATGCTTGACCAAGCACAACCTGAGTTGCAGCCAAGCCGAGACGCTCAACTCGATAATCAACCAAGTCTTCATCAAACCCGTGTCCAAGTCTTCATCGATCCGTGGCCAAATCTTCATCGAGCCCAGCTAAATCAGCCTAGCTCGATCACAGCCTGAGCCCAGCTTGATCACAGCTTGAGTCCATCTCGATCACAGCTCAAGCCCAGCTCGATTACAGCTCGAGCCCAACTTGATCACAGCTCTAGCATAGCTCGATTACATCTCGAGCCCAGCTCGATCATAACTCAAGCCCAGCTCGATGACAGCTCGAGCCCAGCTCTATCACAACTCGAGGCCAGCTTGATCCCAGCTTGAGCCCGGCTTGATCAAAGCTCGATCCCAGCTTGATCCCAGCTTAATCACAGCTCGAGCCAGACTTCTTCACCAGCTTGAGCTGAACCATGTTAATTTTAATCGTTTGTCCTTTAGTGGTTTAGGGTTTTTCTTAAACCACTATATAAGCTCTAAACACGCCTCCATTTGTACCTCTACTTTTATATGCTTTATTTTATGTTCTTCTTTTAGGTTTTTCTCTCTGTTTATGCCTTTGAATGTTCTTGGATGATCAAACCAATATCTTTTATTAAATCAAGTTTCTGTTTATGATTTCTTCTCATTTATGTTTGTTGTAGATTAAGGGTCATGAATATCTCGTGCATGTTGATCTTTCATTTCATTTTCTGGTATTGATCATTACTTTTTGGGTTTCTGCTTACTTTTTTTCTGGGTTTTTGTTCTTGCTGTTCTTGATCATCATCTTCTAGGCTTCTGATCTTTCTATTTTTATTGTTCTTAAGAGTTTTATCTTTGATCTTGATGATTTGCTTCGTAGTTTCGTTCTCTAGGTTTTTTGATTTGGTGATCATCATTAGTAGTGAGTAGTTTTCTTGGTTTCTTAGGATGGGGTATATTGGTGCTGATTACTTGGATCTCCTAGATGTTTAAGCTTGATTATTCATAGATCCCTTCTGTTTCATTGTTCTTAATGCTTATTTCTCTATGATCAAATGAAATATGATCTTGGGCATTTCCTCACACGATCTTGGACATTTCCTCACCCAAAAGGTGTTTGATGAAATGTCTGAAGAAAGTGATTTCAGAGATTTACATTCCTAACCCAAGAGATTAGTTGTTTTGGGTGTTTATTGACTTGGATAGATTGTATTTTCGTAACTACTAGGTAGTGTTCCGTTCACGAGACTTACGTATGGATATTTCTTAGTTTGAGATCATCTATCAAGAGATTGAATTTGATTGTTTCTGAATATGTTGTCTAGGGATTTGATCTTGCTTGAGGTATGTTAAGCATGTAGATAGATCAAGGAGTATCACTGATCAATTACCCCATCCTTAGGAACTGTTTTTCTTTAATGGCATTTTAATACCATCATCACTTCTGGTTTTAGTTTACTTGCTGTTTGCTCTTTAGTTTTTGTTGATGCATGATAGTTCTTATGTTCTATGTTATTATTTCCAATTTGTTATGTTTGTTTAAGACTGTTAGTTAACCCCTTTTATTTACTTGGCTTGAATTAGTAAATCTGATTGAATCTAGAGTGGTTAATAACTTCTGATTGGATTGATATCTATTAGATTACAATGACATGATAGTGTAATAGGAATTTTACTAGTGAAAAAACCTACTATCAATTTGACGTCATCGCCGATTTGGTTTTTGTTTGTTACATTCTAAATTTTCGATCTATTGAGATCAAGTTCATTTTCTCCATAACTTCTCATTTTGTTTTCTTTGTTTTCAGGTGCTTACAACACTAATTCTAGTGTATGAATCTGAGAAGAAGATGACCATCTGACTTAATTCCGCTTGTTGACAACATTCGTACTTTTGAAAGGGAACACACTCGGGCTAGACGAGAACAAGAACATTTAGATCATATGAGAAGGTTGGATTTGCCAATGGAGAATATTAACAACAGTATACCTCATGGTGGGAGACCTATTGGTGCTGGTGATGCTCCACACATCCACACTCAACGCCACTGGAGTGGTCCACCAACTGTGAACGACAACAATTTTGAAATCAAGCACATATTGAAAGGGATGTTTCAGGCGAACAAGTTTCAGGGGCTGCCAACGGAGGACCCCTTGATTTTCTTGACGAGTTTGACAGGCTCTATAGCCTTACAAAGATAAATGGAGTGAGTGGGGACGCTTTCAAACTCCGCCTTTTCTCTCTCTCTCTCTTTGGGTGACAAGCGCACCACTGGGAGAAGGATCTACCTTAAAATTCCATTACCTCCTGGAATGACTGCAAGAAGGATTTTCTTGCCAAATGCTTCTCTACATCACGAACAACAAGGTTGCGAAACGAAATCTCTAGTTTTACACAAAAGAGTGTTGAGACATTTTGCGAAGCCTGGGAGAGGTTCAAGGGGTATACCCTACAGTGTCCCCATCATGGTTTCAGCAAAGAGTCACTTCTTAGTACTCTCTACAGAGGAGCCATGCCCAAGATCAGGATGCTCCTAGACACAGCTAGTAATGGCAATTTTTAAACAAGAACGAAAAAGAAGGATAGGAACTTGTTGAAAATCTAGCACAGTCAGATGGGACCTACTTTGAAGACTATGATAGGACTCCAAGGGGCATAAATGATTCTGATGACAACACTCAGCGAGACATAAAGGCTTTGAATGATAAGATGGATAATCTCTTTCTTGGACAGCAGCAACATGTTCACTTCATCAGGGAGGAACAACAAGTTCAGCTCCAAGCTGGGGAGACTGAACAACATGAGGAGATTAGCTATGTTCAGAATCAAGGTGGGTATAACAAGGGTTTTGTAAACTACTCGAATAACCTTGGTCTCTCAGACCATAGCAACAACTTGGGCAACCCTCAGAATCAAGTTTATCCACCACCATAGTAGAAAAATGTCCTCCCATTCATTAATTATTCTTAGAATCATGGTTTTGTTCCCAAGCAACAATCACATGGTGGTTTATAGAAACAACCACATGGTGGTTTTCAGCAGCAACAACAAGTTGGTGCTCTTCCTAGTTTTGCACCTCAACAACCTCCACCACAACAATCTAATGTGGAAGCTATGCTGCATCAACTTCTTCAAGGTCAAGCAAATGGTGCAACGGAAACATCTAGGAAGCCTGGTGAATTCAACCACAAGATGGAATCCTCATTTAATGCTATCTATGCAAAGATTAAAGTTTTGAACTCAAGAGTTACTTCTTTGGAAAGCAAGTCTGCTTCCACTTCTGTTTCTACTCCAAACATAAATGGCCAACTTCCATGAAAGGCAATCCAGAACCCAAGGAGTATGCACATGTCAATGCCATCTTTTTGGGAAATACCCATGATTTTTCTTTGTGCACTTGTCCTACTCACGCAATTAAGGACAATGAGGTCCAAGTTTGGGGGAGTTTGAGTCTAAATGGAGTTGAAAATGAAGAACCTACAAAAATTGATTCTCAGGGGTTATCACAGCAGCCATCAATTGCCAAAATCAAGCCAAGTTCAGCTGAACAACCATCTGCTACGCAGAAGAAGGACACACCCTTCGTTCCTCCACCTTACATTCCGAAGTTACCATACCCATCAAGGTTCAAGAAGGAGATAATAAAGAAGTATCCAGCAATCTTTGAAATATACATGCAGGATTGTGAAATTCAAGAAGAGTTGATACCAACTGATAAATGCAATGTCATCATAATAGAAAAACGAGAAGAACTTGGCTCATTCACTCTACCATGCTCATTAGGTCCATTAAGCTTCAACAAATGCCTATGCGATTTAGGAGCATCCATCAACTTGATGCCTCCTTCCGTTGCCAGGAAGATGGGGTTTAATGAGTATAAAGCCTCCAACATATCTCTTATTTTGGCTGACAGATCCATTAGGAACCCTCATGGACTCTTGCACTTGCCTATCAAGATTGGGAGTATAGAGATACCCATAGACTTTGTGGTTTTGGATATGGACAAGGAACCAAAAGATCCATTGATCTTGGAAAAGCCATTCTTAGTTACGGTTGAAGCTCTGATCAATGTCAAGAAGGGCAACATCAGGTTGAACATGGGGAATGATCCAAAGATGATTTTCAACATCAAGGAAAAAACAAAGAAGCGTACAATCCAAGGTCAGCTATTCTCTATAAAGGAGATGAATGAGGACAATCATGAAGATGGGTACTCAAGCAGCGATTCATTGGAGTATGATTTGATAAAGGACTCAAACAAGATTTCAGAGCATAGAGAAGCATTTGGGGGGGGGGGGGGGTCAAAGAATCAGATGCAAGAGTTTCTGCAGAATTAGAGGGAACCAGGAAACTGAAGTTGGCAACTAGAGTGAGCAAACTGCCCACTTCAGGAGTAGCGGAGTATGAGCTCGATCACCACCTTGAGCACAGCCCACCTCAGCAACACACTTCGGGCATAACTTCATTTGAAAACAGTTTTGGGCCTCAAGCCCCAACCATGGACCTCAAGAGTGGTGATCAAGTGTTTCTACTCAACCCAAGGCTCAAGTATTGTGCAAGAGATGAACCCAAAATGCTCAAGGAACTGCATAATCAAGGAGATGATAACTGATGGAGCAATCATACTTGTTGTAGAGCCTGATAAACAGTCGAAAGTGAACAACCAAGCCAAACCGAACAATGGTGGTTAGATAAGTCTAGGAAGAAAGCATTTTGAAGGAAACTCGGTTCTCTTTGTAGAATCGTCTCAGGGTTACTAAAGTTTAAACAGGAAGTCAAGCTTAGTGACTTTAAGCAATCTCACTTAGGAGAAAGTCCCATGTTTATCTTTGTACATAAAAAAATTTCAATTTGTGGCTGGCTTTTCTTTTAACGCATTTAAGTTTTTGTTTGGTTTTGATGTTTTAGGTACCACATGATCATGTCTTGGATACTTGGTAAAAGGGAAAGAAGAACGCATAATTAAGTCGTAAAATGACTTAGAATGTTCAACACCTCGAGCAGCTAGCTCGAGAACAAAAATGGTACCTTGGCCGACACATCAACTTGGTGAGACAATAGGTTGAACATTGGATGGATGACGAACAAAGGATAGAAAAATGCAGAAACTGGCTTTAACATGGACAAATGGCTCTCTTTGTGAGAGATTTTAAACTTTCAAAGACGCTAAGCCACTTCAGCAACTTCTTCAACTCGAGCTGAATGAAGTACCACTCCAAACCTTTTTACTGTATATACCATAGCATATTTTTCCTTTTGTTGTTGCATATTGGTCATAATATCTTCTTTAAATTTTTATTACACAAAGAAGTGTGTAATTTAAGTTTTGGAGAAAGTTTAGGAGGTATCCAATCACGTTTACTCGTTTTTTTATTTCAATTTTGCATCTACGACATACAAAAACAAAACAAAAAAAATTTCCATATTTGATTTTAAAAAAGAGGTGTTCATTTAGTTGAATTAGTCATATTAGGATTGCACTTAGTTGTTTGCATTTGCATGGGAACTAGGATGATCTTTGCCTTGTAAATATGTTGCTTTACCGATTGATGTCGATGCCCTGGTTATTAGTTGTCTAAAGCATCTACATCAAATCTGAACTAAGACTTTACCATCCTTGGAAGTGTCAAATTGCATAATGTCTACTTTTCGGAAGCACGTTTTGATTTGAAATTTGTCTCTATATATTAGAACCTGAATTTTATTTTCAATTATCATGTTTATTCGCTGGATTTGAACTCATGGATAGATTATACATATTTGGATGATCTTTTACTGTTTTACTACTTTTGTTAGTCCATGTAGATTTCCCACCCTACAACCAGCTTTCTTTCAAGCCACTTGTTATTATTGAGTGTTAGGCCTTTTTCCGAAATGAGTTTGGTAGAAAGTATTAGGTTTGAACTAACAAGAATTGAATCTCATGTAGTTCTAGTGCACACTTTTTGGACTAGATAGGACTAGGTGTAAATTTGACTTCAGAATGATTGAGGGTATTGGAAAAAGAAAAGAATGGTTGGGACAAAAGAAAAAATGGATAAAGAATGTTTAAAGATAGCTTAGGACGAGAACAATAGTAAAAAGATGATAACGTCTAGTAAAGGATTTGGGGAAGTAAAAATGTTTGGCTTAGAGAAAAAAAAAGTTATTGTTGATACCAGATGTAGCACCTACCCTAAAAGCCCATTTCGACTCAAGGCTAAGCTGGACGCCGACGTGATGAGGAGAAAGGGCCCAGGAAGACAAGACCTAGATGGGCCGACCTGGCGAGCTAGCCCATATAGCTCGTGGCCCATTAGGGTTTGTTGATGTAATTAGGGTTTGAGCTTGTGTTTTCACTATAAATACTCATGTAATTATTCCTAAAAGATATATGAAATTTTTCTGAGCTTTTACCCACATAATCTAAGACCTAAACCTAATTGTTAAGTCTTGATTTAACAGTTGGCGCCGTATGTGGGGACCTACTGCTAGAAGAAGTTCGTAATTTATCTTTCCAGGAAAAACAAAAAACAGCCAGCAATGACCACATGATCGACTGACATAACGCAGGACGGATCTATCGTCGACTTGACGAACAAGGACGACCACGCTGAGAAGTGGACGTCCGACAACGAGGAAGAAGCCCCACAGCTCACCATGAAAGACCTGCTAACACAGATGAAGCACCAGCCAGAGGAAACCGCCAAGCTAAGAGCTGAATCGCAAACCCTAAAAGCGCAGCTAGAAGACATCACCGCGTCAACAGAAGGGAGAGACATACGCATGATCACCCGAAACCTGATCGAGACACCTCATCAAACTCCTCCTACAGGCGGGGAACGAGAGCGCATATTTCACATCAACTCAAATGGGTTCAGGAGCTCGGTCGAAGATACTGAGATGCGGAGCATCCGCGAACAACTAAAGATTATGAGCTCGCAGGTACACCATGCCACCAGCTCGGCTCCGGATATCACGCGCGCCATAGATGAGACTCAACGAACTCCCTTCTCAAGAAAGGTAACTGACATACCAGTTCGGAACTCCGCGAAGGTAAAATTCACAGGATACGACGGCAAAAGTGATCCAGTCCAGTACCTGACAGCGTTCACCATCGCCATGGCACGGGCACAATTCTCACCTAAAGAACGAGATGCAGGTTTGTGTCAGCTGTTTGTTGAAAATTTGTTCTGCACCGAATACCCAGATCGGACCACATGAATCAGAAATGATCTAGACGAAACCATCAAAACCGAGCTAATCAAGTTACTAAAAAAGAATGCAGGTACCTTCGCCTGGACCATGGAAGATATGAAAGGAATCGATCTGTCGATCACTTGTCACGAGCTAAACGTAGATCCAAGCTACAGACCGATAAAGCAGAAACGCCGCAAACTCGGAACAGAACGATCACAGGCAGTTAATGATGAAGTAGAAAAACTCCTAAAGGCCGGCTCAATCGCCGAGGTGAAATATACAGAATGGCTTGCCAATCCTATTGTGGTCAAAAAGAAGAACGGCAAATGGCGCGTATGCGTCGACTTTACCAACCTCAACAAAGCATTTCCCAAAGACAGCTTCCCCTTACCCCACATAGACTGACTAGTCAAAGCTACGGCAGGTAACAAGCTCCTAACATTCATGGACGCTTTTTCAGGGTACAATCAGATCATGATGCACCAAGGAGATCAAGAGAAAACCGCCTTTATCACATATAGAGGAATATACTGCTACAAGGTAATGCCTTTCGGATTAAAAAATGCAGGAGCAACGTACCAGCGCCTTGTCAACAAGATGTTCGCAATAGAGATTGGCAGATCAATGGAGGTCTATATTGACGACATGCTCGTCAAATCGGCAAGGGCTAACGACCACGTCGGCCATCTGGCAAAGTGCTTTGAAACACTAAACCTATACGAAATGAAACTTAACCCGGCCAAATGCACCTTCTGGGTCACCTCTGGCGAATTTCTAGGTTACGTCGTCACCAAAAGAGGAATCGAAGCAAATCCCAAACAGATCGGAGCTATCCTCAACCTGCCAGCTCCACGAACGAGAAAAGAAGTACAAAATCTCACAGGTCGTATTGCCGCGCTAAACATGTTCATCTCACGATCCACCGACAAGAGTTTGCCGTTCTATCAACTACTCACGATACTTTAATCGCGAAGCCAGAGGATGGAAAAATCCTGTACCTTTACGTTGCAGTATCCTAAGCTGCGGTTAGTGGCGTCCTAGTCAGGGAAAGCCAGGGAGAGCAGAAGACGGTTTTCTACGTCAGCAAGTCACTTAATGGCGCCGAAACGCGTTACCCGCCGATCGAGAAGGTAGCACTAGAAATAG
>OVBE01007796.1:0-18015 GCA_900406425.1 Iberis pinnata
GCCTCAGGAACTGTTTCCCCCTTGATTGCACTTACCTTCATTTCATTCCCTGTTTTTGCCTTGCATGCTTTCTTTCCTCAAGGTTTATTTTTATAAATTTCGTTTCCCATGTCTTCTTCATTTTATGCATGTTTGCCTGTCTAGGACTTGTTAGAAACCCCCAATTTTAATACTTGACTTGAATTAATAGTTTTCATTGCATCTAGAGTGGTTAATAGCATCACCCATTTGGATTGACATATATTATCACTACAACGACATGATAGTGTAATAGAAATTGAAACCCGGAAAAAATCCTACTATCACAGATTCTCCATTTCCAACATATTTTGATCTAAGTCATGTTCCATTATCCAATGCTTCTGCATCTAATCTTGTAATTACTCATGTTGATTCTATTTCTGATGTTCATATTCCAAGTCATGCTGGTTCACATGTTAATTCTTCTGTATCACCTATTGTTTCACCTGATGTTTCCCTTGATAATCATTATGTTGATTTTGTGCCTGCTTTCAATGAATTGTCTATGTTAGGATCAGATTCTCATCATATACATGCTCATGTTCCTAATACTTTACCATTAGTACCATCAGGATCACCTATACATGTTTCACGAGCCAAACGTCAAACTAAAGGTCATGCTTATCTTGATGAATATCATTGTTATCTATTGAATACAAATAAGGACTTTCCAGCACATTCTACTCACGACACCTCTTATCCTTTATCATCTTTTTATCTTATGATAAATTTTCAGTCCCTCATAAAAACTATCTTTTATCCATTACCACATCATCATCTCCCACAACTTATAAAGAAGCTGTCCTATTACCTCACTTTGTTGATGCTATGAAGTCTGAAATGAATTCTCTAGAAGCTAATGCTACTTGGTCTGTATGTTCATTACCTCAAGGAAAACATCATGTTGGATGTAAATGGGTTTACACCATTAAATACAATACTGATGGTAGTGTTGAAAGGTATAAAGCATGGTTAGTTACAAAGGGATACACTCAACTTGAAGGCTTGGATTATTTAGATACTTTTTCTTCTGTGGCCAAAATAGGAACAGTTCGTGTTCTTCTGAGCTTAGCAGCAATGCAGAACTGGTCTATTACTCAATTAGATGTTACTAATGCATTTCTTAATGGATATTTGGATGATGACATTTATATGAAGCTGCCACAGGGGTTTACAGATCTTACTGGCCATACATGTCAAGCTAATTTAGTGTGTAAATTGAACAAATCCCTTTATGGATTAAAACAAGCATCTAGACAATAGAATCAAAAGCTTTCAAGTGTTATCTTAACTGCTGGTTTTCAACAGGCTAATTCAGATCATTCACTCTTTGTTAGACAGACAAATGTTGATTTCATTGCTATTCTAGTCTATGTGGATGATATTTTGTTGGTTGGTAACAATAAGAAGGAAATTGATGTGTTTAAAGGTGTGTTACAGTCAGCCTTCAAGCTAAGCGATATGGGATCACCTAAGTATTTCTTAGGATTTGAGATTGCACGTAATCAAACTGGAATCTCTATCAATCAGAGGAAGTATGCTCTGGAGTTATTGGAAGATGCAGGCTTATTGGGATGTAAACCAGTCTATGTCCCCATGAAGCCTAATCTGCATATATCACTTTCAGATGGTGAACTTCTTGAGGATGCATTTGTTTATCGTCGTAGGCAGGCTCTTATACCTTACACATACTAGACCAGACATCACTTATGGTATGCATCGTCTCAGTCAATTTATGTCTGCTCCTAGAGCTCCTCATCTGAAAGCAGCATATCGTGTTCTTAGATACTTAAAGTCTAATCCAGGGCAAGGTTTTATTGTACTCCTCTGCATCTGCTCTACGTTTGACAGCATTCTCTAATGCAGATTGGTCCGCTTTTCCGGACACACGACGTTCTGTGACAGGCTATTGTATGTTCTTAGGTGACTCCCTCATCACTTGGCGAGCCAAGAAACAACAAGCAGTGTCAAGGAGTAGTTCTAAAGCAAAGTATAGAGCTATGGCGGATGCCACATGTGAATTAATATGGCTGACCAATCTCCTCACTAATTTACATTGTTTACCACAGGTTCCAGCAACATTATACTGTGACAATCAATCAGCTCTCTATATAGCATCCAATCTCGTATACCACAAGCGCACTAAGCACATAGAGAACGATTGTCACATTGTTCGGGAACGTTTACAAGCTGGTTTTCTAAGGATATTACATGTCAAGACCGACAACCAACTTGCAGACATTTTTACAAAGGTTGTTCAACCCAAATTATTTCATCATCAGCTATCCAAGATGGGAATCCACAAGTTGTTTCTTCCATCTTGAGAGGAGGGTATTGGAGTTGATGTGAACTTGATTTTAAGTTGGTTTAATCCGGTTAAATATTAAACCGAAGATTGAGTTGTATATAAACATCAATTGAAAACATTTACAAACTAAGAAAGAATAACATAATTTTCTCTCTTCAACTATCTTGATCTTCTTGATCTAATATGAAAGCGAGAGAAGGCGAAGCCAGCGTCGAGAAACATCATAAGAAACTCCTCGAGAAGCGTGTATGGGAGAGACGAAGGCAAATAGGTCAAGACAACTATTCACTTACCCCGATTTGTGAGAAGGCAATCTCTCTAGGACATAGCATTAAACATAAACTTATTAAAATTATTTTTAATTAAAAAAAAAGAAAATGACATAAAATCTGTGAATAATTGAGATATATACAATTTTTACTTTGGTAAAACTCATTCGCCTTAACTCGGCCTGGAGAATTTCTCAAACCCGCTAAATTAAAATTGTCTAACACTTTAACCAATATAAACCGAAATCAATCGATTTATTAAAACAAGATTATAATTCAAATTTCAGTTTCTACTTCTCAAAATCTCATTTATATTGACAAACCCCAGCTCTCCCAAAAATCTCTCAAAATCAAAACAAAAACTCAAGATAATCCATCATCCTCTCATCGCATCTCTGAAAATCGAAAGAAAAATCTTTGAATAATGGTGGAAACGAGGCTATGGGTAAGAGGAAGGAGAATCCAACATAGGATGAAGAGAAAAATCAGGGGAAGAAAGTGAAGACGGTTGTGAAAGTCAAGTTTGTGAGGACGGCCACGCAGCCCTCATCGACAGCGACGATGAGAACGGAGTAGCAGAGAACATCTCCTCGGCTGAGGCGATAGTATCTGCTGAAGAGAATGAAGAAGGTAAAAAGAAGATGATAATGCGAACGAGGACCAAGAGGATGTCCAAAATTCAACTGAATCAGAGCATCAAGAGGTAAGAAATTATGCATTGTTTTTTTGTAGAAGTACTCTAGGAATAGTGAGTAACACTAGGTGTAATAGTGAGTAACACTAGGTGTAATAGTAGGATAACTTAGGATTACTGGATAATACTGAAAACTTGGGGAAATTTATTTTGAGTTTTTGTGTATTAATGGTATGAATTGGTGTATTATTGACTTGATGTATTAATCGTATGAATTAGTGTATTTCATTGGTCTCAATGAATATTGAGTAAAACTGGGTATAATAATAGAAAAACATTGGATTACTTGATAATAATGAAAAGTGAATTTGATTTACTTGCAGGAATTTGAGGCGATCAAACCATTGAAAATGTTTTTTTCCTCCATCTGAGTATAAGAAACAAATCAAGATAGGGACAAGGTGTATGATATCAGACGCAATTACGACTCTTGAAAAGCTGAAACCAAAGTTGTCTATCATGGAGAGGAACCGGTTTGAGGAGCATCCTCAATTCAAACACATATTCCACATGAAAAGAGAGAAGAACTATAAAGTTCAGGGCATGTGGATGTTGTTGGTGAGGACATTTGTAACCAATAAGCGGAAAGAATTCTGGTTCATTGTCAAAATTTATATATTTATACATCCATTATAATTCTATAACCAATAACACAGCTTTTACTTTCATGTTTCTTTCATATTTTATTTTTCATTCAAAAAAGTACAAACCCATTCAAAAATTACCAGTAAACTTATTTTGTTCAGAAATAACTAATTCTTCCATACAAGTAGCAAAACGTTTAACTAAAACAAGGAGTAGAAAAGCTAAACGCACAACTCTCATGTTCTAAATCATGAGATCTTAACAATGTAACTGAGAACACTAACACAAACCACTAAAATACTAAACGTGTTATTTGACCAATCAATTATTTAGTTATCGGTTTTTTTGTCGAGCCTAATTTAAATCAACTAGTATCCGAGGACACTAATACAAACCATTAAGCTATACCTACAAGTTGAAACAAGTGTTTTGAAACTCTACCCGGACCAACAATTAAACCGATAAAATCGATGATCCGGTAAAGAATCCGATTCATATTTTCCTTAAAACTATCTCTTTTAAAACCGGTAAAATATAGTAGAAAACCATAGTTAAACCGCGACTTAGATAAACCGGAAGGAACGAATCAATGTAATAAATAAAATTATGCAACTTTAATTAATAATTTAATATTTTATTTATATGTAAATATTATTTTAGTATAAATATAATTAACTAGTATTTATAGACATTGCTGATAATCTCAGAACACTATACCAGTCTCAAAACAATTACTTATTTTGCTATTACTTGTTTTGTCCTATACTATTATACTAAATTTAATATATTAATACTCTAAATTTTAAATTTTATTGTTAGATATTTTTATCACATTTTCTTATTAATTTGATGTTTATATCGACATTATTAAAAGTTACAAGATATCTTATTTTATTTTTGTATAAAATATATATATAATATATAGCTAAACATATAAAAAAGAAATATTTATTAAACTACTAATCTACAGTTGACTCGTAGTTAATATACTTAAGATAAATGTTATGTTATAAAAATTTATGATAAAATGACATACATAGTTATTCAAACCAAATTTTTAAAGTCTCTACGAAATTATATAGATAGTGACTAAATTTCTTCCCTACAAGTATCAAAACGTTTAATAAAACTCTAGGCAACTTGATAATATTCGCTTCGTAGCAAAATAGATTAATTATAACTAAAACACAGAGAGTAGAAAAGCTAGAAGCACATCTCTCACGTTCTAAATCCTGAAGATCTTAACAATGTAATGTAATTCAAGCTCTTTTAAAACAAAAGCAGAGTAACAAACGGTCTAAACATAAGAGTGAACTTGTCCTCAAACAAAAGGCGATGATAGTTGCAGGCTTCCATAAGCCTTTCGAACACCTAAGAGATTGTTGTTTGAAAGGTTTTCCTGAGAGAAGAAGCTCCTTCTAAGACGGCACTGTACAGAGGAACAAGAAACGTTGGTATCAGCAAGACAGCCAAATAAACTTGCACAATTTGTAAGAAAATATTCAGACTTACTGTATGTTGAAGTGTCAATTTGCTCAGGAAGTTCTTTTATGTCAACTTCAAATCTCTCTTGTACCTGTCCACAATTCCAAAATTGTCACTTTACTATATACCCCAAACACAGTATCAAGTGGAGAATTGGTTGCTTTATGAAAGAGAATCAAAGTCCAAACCTGATTAAGAACATCAGAATCTGAAGCAGATGCGACAAATGTGATTGCAAGACCCTTCGTTCCAAACCTACCAGCTCTCCCAACCTATATATGCAAAGCACAGTTAGTATTTTAATATAGCAATTCAGGAAATTTCAGATTTCTAATAAATGAGAATTATTACCCTGTGCAGATAAGTATCAGCAGAATCTGGCATATCATAGTTGATAACAATGTTGACACGCTCAATGTCAATGCCTCTCCCCACCAAATCTGTAGCCACAAGTATTCTCTTATGTCCTTCCTTGAAACTCTTGTAGCGAGTCAACCTACAGGTATATAGCATGGTAAGTTTTAGAGCTAGTCTACCGGCAAGTACGACTAGTTCAGAGAGATGATGTTTATAACTTATACAAACCTCTCTTCCTGAGACATGCCAGAGTGGATGCATATTGATGGAAAATTGCATTCAACCAGCAGTTTGTTCAGCTCGGCTGCTCTGCTCACACTCTTCACAAATATGACAACTTGATTGAAGTCCAATGCATCGAGAAGGTCATTCAATTTGCGGTTTTTCTCCATCTCACTCAGTTTAATGTAGTGCTGTTATAATGACAGGACATCAAACATAAACATTGCTGTCATATTGTATCTGGTTCAATATGGATTAAAAAAATGAAGACAGCAAATACCTGGACAAGTCCATGAAGAGTCAATTTTGCCTCATCATCAACATATATTTCCATAGGCTGAAAGGAACAGACATTAGAATCAATTGTATTAGCAAGGCTTCCTCACGACTGATTTCCACAACAAAAACGAAGGCGGATGACCCCGGACAGGAACCCTCGCCTACCAGGCTTGCCTCTTCAGAGATGTGAGTTTCGCAAAAGTAGTGCTCAGAACACAAAGGCCATTAAAACTGAGAAGAGGTGACCTTGAGAGCACACAACTCCCCAAACTCAGAACCCACAAAACAATGTTAACATTGCATATATAGGAAAATGGAAAAAAAAAAAAAAAAAAGGTTTCCACTTTGCAAAAACATCACTTAACCAGACCAAAGCTAAATGACATCTTTAGAGACTTCAAAATCTTTGACGCCCTATAAACTACCCAAGGTATTATTTAACAGCGACCTCACATCCATGGGATCAACCGCAAGTTTTCCAGCGCAGAAATTGCTGATAGAAGGCTATAAATAATTCAAAACTAAAGGACTGATAAACAGAGAGAGTATTGGCCGTGGTACATTACATCTTGCATAAATTTCTTGCAGACTGGACGTATCTCTTTGCTCAGAGTAGCTGAGAACATCATAACTTGTTTATCATGAGGAGTCATCTTGAAAATCTCCTGTACATCCCTACGCATGTCTGGAAAAGAAGAATTAGATATGTTAAAACAGGCAGTCATTCATGGATTAGTAAGATACAAGGATATTAATCAGCATACCAAGTGACTCAAGCATTTTATCACACTCGTCAAGAATAAAATGCCTCACATTCTTCAAGGAGAGATCCTTGTCCCTGGCGAGTGCAAGCACCCGACCAGGTGTTCCAACAACAATGTGAGGGCATTCATTCTTTAGCAAGTCTTTGTGAATTTTAATGTTGACTCCGCCGTAGAATACGGAAACCTTTGTATCAGGCAGGTAGGTACTGAATCGCACAAACTCATTGCAGATCTGCAAGTATTTTTCAGCGTTAGGGGATAAGCATGGGAGGGGGAGAAAACAGAACTATTAGAGGCTAGAAACAGAAATGAAAATAAAATAGCAAACCTGGTAAGCCAATTCTCTTGTATGGCACAAGACAAGAGCAGAAACCTGTCCAGGAGATGGTTCGATCTGTTGCAGAGTAGACAGCACAAACACAGCAGTCTTTCCCATACCAGATTTTGCTTGGCAGATAACATCCATGCCCAAGATAGCTTGAGGGATACATTCATGTTGCACTGGTGGAGAAGAAAAGAAAATTGCACCGAAGGAACCCTTTATAAGTAGAATATACCTCCATATCTTTATATCTAGTGGCTTTTACCAAATGCTAAGCTCACTCCAAATCAATAGATGGAAATAACGTTTATTACCTGTAAAAAGTAAGCAGCGGTGTCAGCAGACAACCAAGACCAATTATCACAGGAACCAAACAAGAATATAAACCATATGTTAACACAAGCTCCCCAAACTAGTGTATGTTAAGTTATAAGCAAACAAAGATACAGCATAAAATATCTAAAACCAGCAAATAGCGATAAACTAAACTAAATTTTACAGGAAAACTAAAACAGCTAATGGAGAAATCATTTTTGCATATGTACACCATATCATTATGATAATACATGATCCTAAAACGTTGGAAAGGAAGAATACTCAAATAGTGAAATCTAACCTTCAGATGGATGTTCAAACCCTGAGTCAACGATGGCTCGTAGAAGCTCCGGCTTCAAAAGGAAGTCTCTGAATCCAGAACTGTGTATTCCCACGTAACCCCTAACAGAAGAGAAATACAAAATGAGAAAAGGACTAAACATAACAATCGATCTCAATTTTTAAGAATCTTCACACTGCAGAACTTAGAAAATCATTAATCTTAAAGGTAATAGCCTAACAAAACCCTAACAGTGAACAGATCGAATATATACACCACTCACTTTTTCACGGCTTCACCGTTTACTTTAGTTCCAGAATCTGGAACCTTCTCGTCCTCTTCCTCATAGTCTAGAAGCTCCTCCTCATAAGCTTCGTTGTCTCTAGCATCTCCCATAATTACTCAAATTCTACAAGCTGCAGAGAAATTTCGAGTAAGATCCCCAAAATCAACAGAATAACATAAGATTCGATGAGAAAGTATCTACAACATAGCCCTCAGATATATTTCTACAAAATTAAGTTCCCGAACTTCAAACAGTGTAAGCTAATTGATTCTCTAAGAAAGAGGGAGATTTGATGGAAATTCAATCGAGAAAATAACCTGAGAGATAAGCAGAGTTGGTCAGATCTCGAAATCGACTAGGGTTGCGAAAGAAAACAGAATGACCGCCGCGATGGAGTCTAGAGATAAGGATATATATGGTACGGAGACGAGATAGGGTTGAGAAAGGCTCTAAAATGGGCCTCATTTTAATGGGCCTACATTTTGTGGGATATTTTTTGTGATAATGGCTCTCTGAATGTTGATGATGTACTGTTGTAGCTAAATTATTATGCTTTGACTATATCGAATATACCTTCAAAGATCCCCTCACGATTCAGAATCTGATTTTGAAGATGAAGTCCCTTTGAGATTACAATTATTTAAAACTAACACAGCATAGTTTAGAATTGTTTATTCGGTTTTTAATTGATAGAGGAATCTCAATTTTTTTTCCTTTCTTAGAATCAATAAAACAGAGATCCAATTACAAATATCAACTCAAAAAAAAATATCATCCTAACCGTTCACAAAAACATATAATAAACTCTAAAGATGATCACCTTCTAAATTAAGAAGAGACTTAAGCCAAAAAAGGCCACCAATAGCCAAATAAGAGGAGAATCTACAATCCTCGATCACACTTTTAGCTAAAAAGAAAGCTAGTCTATTCTGATGTCTAGCATCCAATCTAAAAAACCAAGGACCAATGAGATTGCAAACATCCAAAACAGGGGCAGACAGGTGAGCATAAGAAGGCCAGTTCTTAGGCGAAGATAGCACTAGGGCATTCTCAATCGCCAAAACCACTTGAATAAGCTTCAAATCTTTCAAAACATGTGCCACCCAGCATACTACCATAAAATGAGATTTTGTGATAGAATGAACTCGCATTAAAGGCATTCTGGCATGAAGTAAAACTTTGCCCGAACCATCTCTTAAAATCCAGGAACCACATGCACAATTCAACTCCTTGAACCAAGCTACTCCCACATTACACATAAGCCAGGGAGGTTTTGGAGGTTGCCACCTTGGGACTGGTTTAAAAGATAAAGTTAAACGGCGAGACACTTCAATCTCCTCTTCAGAATGTGCTAGTCTCCAAGCTTCTTCATCCATAAACCACTTTCTAACCGAGAGTTCTTGATCAAAGACTTGGCATTCTATTGTCAGTTTGTTTATGTTTTTCCATAAGCCCCATAGTAGCCAAGGTAAACCTTTTGAGATGTACTCCGGAATAGATGTATCCTTCATAATCTGAAACACATAAGCCATATTACAAAAAGTTGGTGAAGAGTGATAACTTCCTTCATGATGAGGACAATTTGATACTGCCCAATTTAATCTTGCAACAGGGCAATCAAATAATAAATGATTCGCTGATTCAGGCTGGAAACCACAGGCTTGACAGCATATATCCACTTTGACTCCCCTTTTTTCTTAGATTACCTGATGTTGGTAGAGCATTACTCAATGCTTTCCAAAGGAACATTTCAATCTTTGGGGCTGTCTTCAGTTTCCATATATCTGATTTGAGAGGTAATACAAAGGGTTGAGAGGTCTCTGCCGATATTAAATTTTGATATTTAGATTGGAAAGCTACCTCATAACATGTTTTAGCAGAATAAGTACCATGTAATGTTTTGCTCCATATTCAAAATTCCATCCTGGTAGTTGGCGGTTTTATAGCTAAGATCGCATTTACATCATCTAGATAAAAAAAGATTTGGCAGGAGCTCAGTATTCCAAGATTTTTTTCTCCCATCTAACAGATCATGCACTCTGAGGTCAAAGTTAAAGATTGGCTACTTTAAAGGATATCTCTGCCCTTCACATCTTAACCAAATATCAGTCCAAACAAAGGTATCTTGGCCATTACCTATACGCTTCTCTACACCTTTTAAGAGCAAATCTCTCCCATAAATAATGCTTCTCCAAATGTATGAAGGTCTGGCACCAAGGCGAGCATTCAAGAAATGAGAATCTGGATAATATTTGCTTCTTATAACCTGACTACACAAACTATTTTCATTGTGCATTAGCCTCCAGGTATGTTTCCCTAATAGATCTTGATTGAAACATTCCAGATCTCTCAGCCCTAAACCTTCAATATCTTTACGTAAGCAAACTCTTTCCTATGCCGCCCAGTTGATCTTTCTCTTATTTTCTACTGAATTCCACCAAAAATCTCTGATAAGAGATGTTTGACTTCTGCAAGTGGCTTTAGGGAGCTTAAACACTGACATAGCATGCATAAGCATAGATAAGGCTATGAATTTAATGAACACTTATGTTTCCCCAAGAGACAGCAACTTTGAAAACCAACTTGACATCCTCTCTTTTAACCTACTTCTAATGTAGTCTAAAAGTTGGACTTTTGAACCTGACAAAGCTTCAAACATGCCTAGATAGGAGCTTATACATCCTTCCTTATCAATTCCCATGATCTCCTTAATTGCAACTTTCACCTCATCAGGAACCAAATCACCAAAGGAGATAGATGATTTTTCTTTGTTGATAACTTGTCCTGAAGCAGTAGAGTAAAGATCTAAGATCTGATGCAATCGATAACTTGAGAGGTTTCTGCTTTACATATGAAGAGAATATCATATGCAAAAAGCATATGCTGAATTTGTGGACCAGCCGGATTGAAATTAATTCTTGTAATGTCTCATGTCACGACTGCTTTATTCATCAACTCTGTCAAACCTTCAAAACATAGAACAAAAAAGAAGGAAGACAAGGGATCACCTTGTCTCAACCCTCTTTGAGGAGCAATATAACAAAAAGGCTGATTATTATTAATACTAAATACTTTATAGATTCCACACAGAACATTATTAGCTTAGTAAAATGACTTGGGAAACCAAAGGCATACAACATTGATATGATATAGGGCCATTCTACACGGTCATACGCTTTTGACAAGTCAGACTTGATTGCCAGAAACTCCAGAAAAATATCAGGATGGATCTTTAGAGGAATCCCAAACTTATATAATCGACTTTTTAACCAAAGTCGAATGCACAAAGCTACAAACTCACTTGTAAACTCTTTGTTAGCATACACATTTAGTGCATGTTAGGCAACAAAAACTTCATACAATTCCTACATATATCTTTTATAGCTTAATGAATGATTGACTAAATAGTACATGTACATTAATTGCCATATAATTTAATCGGTAATTTTATTGATGTAGCTTAAATTTATTTTTTGGCTGTAAAACCTAGATCTTTTAAATCTTAAAAATATTTATTTTAAATAAAATAAAAAGGTTGTATATGGAAAATAATAAAAAATTGTAAACTTTATTCAAAGACGGTAAAAAAATGCATTAATTAATCATGATCTTTCTAAAATCAACACTATAAAAATGGCTAAAGAATAGATGAAAGTTAAAAAGTGGAGTGAATATGGTTGGGTTGAATTCGTAAATAATGATGAATAGATGAAGGAATGATGATGAATGAAAGTTTAACTAGAAATACGAAAATACCAAATAAACCAGTAACACAGAAGAGGACAAGTCACTAGATGAGTGAATAATAAAGCCTTGAACTAAACAAGAACTGGAACATCTAGCTCTAGTGGTAACCGGAGCATTTAGCTCTGATGGTAAAGAGTTCACAGTTGTGAATATCGTCACTTGCGTTCGATTCCTAGCCACTGTATATTTCACATGTGGACTGCAACAATTCAAGAAGCGACACGTAGTGTCCCATTTGAACACCCACGTAACTAGGCTCCGCTCTCTTTGAGTGGCAGAACATTTGGGTTATCAAAAATAAAAATAATAAATAAACGCCAAAGAACCAAGATTCAAACCTATTGAAACAAACATTATTATTGTAAACGGACCGGTAGCAAAAGATAAACCCACCATCGCAAAACTCGCAACCATGGGAAACGTCGAGGCTCCGGCCAACAACCAATCTAAAGAGTCATGAACCAACCCAACGACACCATGAATAAAGCAGACAGACAAATCTTCATGCACGAAGCCAAGAAATGAAAAGAGTTGGGTGAGACACGAACTAGGCAATAAAAGAAAAGAGGCCTCGCACCGCTAAGAAAATTGATAATTTTACGCTTTGTGGACCTCGTGTCTGATAATATCAAAACCGGTGCACGAACCCTCAGCAACTCCATCAAAACGCACGGTCTTAAACAACATAAAACATAACAGACCCAAAAAATTAAATCGAAACCGAATAAAAGAGATCGGAAAAACCGATGCCAAACGAGAAAAATCGTCAGTCATCGATCCCACGCAATCATAAAGAAAATCTTATATATATTTTTTCCTTTCCTTTCTTACATGTATAAATCAAAATACAACCATCACCATCACACTATTATCTTTTTTAACATATTCAAATCGGAAAAAGAACTAAAACACTTATTCTTCTTCAGACTTCCAATAAGTAAAAAAAAGTCAACTCCAATTCAGCAACTCTTCTATCATCTCCATAGCTATTTGATCTTCATCAACACTAACCTCTTCTTCTTCTTTGTCTACTTCTTGTTTCTTCATTGTACTTTCGTTGACTACATTCCCAAGTTCGAGACGCATGACCCAATTTGGACTCATTTTCGACCCGGCCCGTTTCTGCCAAACTCCAATGTGGGAACTTTCAGTGTCAAGACGGATACACGTCAACGAAGGCGTAAGGTCTTTGCAGCTCTTCCTTAGCTTAGCGTTCAAGAGCTCAGATAAAGACTTTGGCGACTTTAACGGTGAATTAACGTTGTGAACGTGAAGATCTAAGCTTTCTTCTGATTTAACGACAGGGAAATTGGTCTTAGCGTTTTGGCCATTCATTAGAAGAGAGGCTTGATCGTAAGCTCTCGCAGCCGCTTCTGCCGTTTCAAATGTTCCAAGCCACACTCTTCTTTTCCTGATCATTTTCTCACCCACACATCATATCACTACTTAACATCAAAAAATTGTAAGTGAAAAAGGTATAATTACACTTTCAATAAGGCAGATATATTCTTATATATTAATGAGTAAACTTCGTTTAATTTATGTATTTTGCATAAAAATATCATTAACCGCAACTAATTTAATCAATAAAAAGCATTATGTTGAATATAAGTGATTTATAGCTCTATTTTTTTCAAAAATGTGAAAACATCATTTTAAAATGAAACAACAAAAAATTCTCTAAAACATCAATTAGTATGAAATTGAGAATGTATTAGTTTTCTCAAAATTGACCACTTCTGACAAAAATGCCAACGATTTTTATGTCGGAAACGAACTTAATCTTGTAAACAACAGAAATGTAAAAACGATTGAGATCATATATATAGAGAGAGAGGTTAGACTTACAATAGAGGATGGCGAATCTCAGAGACCCAAGAACCCCATTGTCGTTGACGAACACCTCGAAACCTCCTCGTATGTACCATTCCTTTTTATTTTCTTCTTTGTTTTTTTTGAAAGAAAAATAAAATTGTTAGAAGAGAGATATACAGAGAGAGAGATCAGACTGATTAGTGTCTAAATTTTGAACTTACTTTGTCTCCAACTAACTATTTATATAGAGCTTTAATTGATTTGAATTTTCTCTTTTATTATTTGTTAGTTGACATTTCGTCGATGATCTTAATCAAAAATATTTGAGACCACAGTTTGTGTCTCAATCCTCTCTAATATCTATTGCTTTAATTTATGAAAACAACTTCCTTGCTTTATCTGAATGACTCTACTGAAGACACGACACGACTTGTACCGTCATTTCTAACGTACTTTCTTTTCATGACATATGAGATTCACAATCATAACAAATTTACCATACCTTTACTTTATTATAACATTAATAAATATAAATGAAAGTGAACGAGTACTGAAAGGGGAAATATTATTAAGAAAAAAATTATTTATCTAGCCTTAAGAGCGGTGGTTAGACCTTAGGCCACTCCAATGAAGACTCTTAATAGGAATTTTTAATGAAGATGTGCAAAAAAGAATAAAATGTCAACAACTGGTTATTAGCATAAAACTTTTAGATTTTTTAAGAACTCCATTTGTGTCATTGCTTGATTGGCTGCTATTGAATCTACAAAAAATTCTTTTGTTCCTCTTTCCTTCTTCTCTTTCTTTTTTATTTTTAAAAAATCTCAATAAATTCTCATTCGAATTATATATTTTAATTAATCGTTCTTAACTTTAAAAACTAAAATTTATAACTAAAATTTTTTAAAAATCCATTAGGAATTTTTAGTATTAAAAATGCTCTTAAACGATATGAAAACAAGCTAAATTTTAAATTGTAATTTTGTAAAGATTCAAATTTATTCTCGTTCAGAATTTGAAACATTATTTCTAGATAAGTAGATTCTGGATTTATTCTTAATATTTGATATGATATGCATGTGTCCATAAACTTGCATATCCATGAGAATTGTCATATTTGTCCAAATTATCCACGTTAATAGAAAATACTAGTAATCTTTTGTTGGTGCAACCAAAAACCTAATGGAAGAAAGCTGGCCTATTTCTTCAACAACTTTGCTACAATTCTAATATTAAAGTTATATAAAAAATAGTTTAACAGAAGAAACGTTATAAAAATATATTAACTATAAATCCAGATTTTTTCGTCTATTGAATTATATAAAATCTAAACACATTACAAAAACGATATATCAAACCTCGCAAATTTTTACCATCTAAGTCCAAAATCTCAGGAGACATAACCTGCAGATTCCGGTTATCTAAGCCCAAAATCTCAAAAGACATAACCCGACACACCGATAGCTAAGAGAACTATACAACCAAGTATCAAAAATGCTAATTTAAGAACATGCCACTAAAACATGTCAATAATTTCCAAGAGAACATGGTCCACGACAACAAAGACGATTCGCTGAAGATGAAACATCAAAGCGCTCGATAAACCCGCTTCACGTGCCATCGCTAGAAATTTGTAGACTTTTGAAGATAACAACAATGCAATTCTTGAAAATGGCAGAACAAACTTCATTAGAAGAAGATATAAACTGTCACAAATATCGACGCCAGAAAAGACAGTAAGTAAACGTTGTTAGACCAGAAAAGAGAACGCAAAATCTTGTCAAATCTTGTTCCGAATCTGAAGGATATGTCTTGTTGAGGAAGCTAAAAATTTTCTTTACGACTCATCACCGGGATGAAGAGAACGATTCGAAAAGACTGAAAAAGACATTAACAGGCAAAGAAAACTAGAGGGAACCTAAACTTAGGGCACAAACGATACTAATTCAACTACAATTGATAATAGGGATTTGGAGTCCCTGGGTTATCAATCAACCCATCGTTGTAGTATAGATGATGATGATGGGTTTTGTCAATCCATGATGAAGCGTACTAAGCAATGTGGATGTATTGGATGCTTTAAAGTCAAGCTAAATGTTAAACGGGAGTTTGGTTGCTAAATGGTCCTAAGTGCAATGAATGTAAAAAGACATAAAACAGAGAGAGGCTTAAAACACTTTTGGATGCAAAACAGAGTAAAAGCAAAAAAGGGTAAAAATGCAATCAATGTTAAGTCTTTCCTGAGGACAAAAGGTAATTGACTTGGGAATCCATCCTGGACTACCTAAGTACCTAACATACCTCAAACAATGAGCTGGCCCCTAGACAGTAGCTCTACAAACAATCAATTCCAATTCCTTGGCAACCAATCTCAAGCAAAGCAATCACAGACTCAACTATCGTCATAGACGGCGACTACCTAGCAGGCATTAACCTCTACTACTCTAGCTAACTCGTTTCCCACATATATTCAGAGAGAAGGGGAAACGAATCTCTAGAACCCCTTTGGTCCGGTCACCTCCAATTACTCACCTTTCAGTGTTGTAGGGCCTAACGGCGGGTCTTTGTCCCTTTCGGGTAGGAGTACAATTAGCATTAAGCTGAGGAGGACCAGAAGGGATCTAAAACACAAACAACTTAGGTACCCAAGCAAACCCAGAACATCAACCCTAATCTATCCCCATCCTCAGGAACTTGGATGACTACTCACTACTCATGGGAGTAGAAGCAGATGAAACAACAAACATAACTTCAAACCTAAACATGCANTATATAGGAAGAACAACAAGATCACAAACTTATAAATGAAGAATAGCAATGAAACAGTAAGCTAAGCAAGAGATTAAAACTTAAAACGAAAACCAACAAGAACCAAATATGCAACAAAGTAAAGCTAAACAAGGAAACTAAAGAAAAACAGAATATTAACTAAAGACTTGAAAGAAAAATGGTTAATACACCAAGAACATCAAGAACAAAACTAAGAAAATGAAAACCTAAGACAAAACTTAAAAAGGAAAGAAAAACTAAAACTTGTGCAAATGAAGGCGAATTAAGGCTTTTATAGTGTTCAGAGAAAAGCCATAATTCGCACTAAAGACAAAATGATAATCATTGTCTTGGATCTTGGGCCTTGCTTCAGATGGTATCCGGATTTGAGTTGGTCGGGTTGGAGCGTATTTGCCTTTGAGTTGGTGAGTGCACGATCGATCCGGGCTAAGGATGCTTGCTTGGGATCGATCCAACTGAGATGCGTCCAAAATACGTCTGAGGTTGGGATCGATCCCACCATTGAGTGCCTGAGATCGATCCCAACATAGGTGAGATCAATCTCGTATGTTCTCTTCTTAGTCCTGTTTCATCTCCGTGCACTTCCTTAGCTTCATTTGAGACTTCACCAAAAATGTTGAAAGAGTGAGGGGGAGGATCGATCTGAAGTGGCTGCGGGATCGATCTGAAGTGGCTGCGGGATCGATCTGACAAGTGTCGGGATCGATCATGCAAGTGTTGGGATCGATCCCGAAGGTGCTGAGTTGGAATCGATCTTGTTTCGACGCCGAAGTGCCTGAGATCGATCCTGCATAGTCTTGGGATCGATCCTGCCTTGGTTCTGAGGTAAGTTCAGTCCATTCCATGCCGAGTGTTGAGTGCTGCTCCATTCAACGTTAAGTGCTGCTTTTATGAAATTTCTCAAATCCTTCCCAAACACTCTTGAAAGTTTTGAAAAACTTCCAAAATGCGTGCATATGTAAATTCTAATGCAAAAGTCCTAAAAATCCTAAACTTAGTGAAATCAACCATAAATGTGATGTATGCACGCTTTTATACCTCAGATATGACGCTAATTAATATGTAAAATCCATGAAAATTCAGAGTCATCAACAACAAAGCTAAACATTGGCAAAAACAAGAAGCTAAAAAGTGATCACAAAATCAAATGGCTCTCAACCAGCCAAACAAAACCAGATACCTAACCAAGACCCCTAACCAATAACAACAAATTGACAAATCTGATACACTGCAACCTGATAGGTTAAGAATTTAATCATAACTAATACTGTAGAGAACATATCAAATAAGTAAAGTAAGGTATCGAATCCACATAAACCAGAAATGTACGGTCAGTTTAAAACTTCGAATATGGCTAAAGTGAGAATAATAGATTTGATTGTGACCAAAACAGTAATTAAAAACGGTTTAAAAACTGTGATAATAAAGCGCTAGGCAATAGGGAAATCCGTAGGTATTCATGTTTAAAGTCAAGTT